>JAQGAB010001390.1:0-16657 GCA_034696565.1 Isotomurus graminis
GAGGGAGGGAGGGAGGAGCCAGAAGTCACTGTTGCATAGCATAGGGAGAGAGTGAGTCGTGTTTGGTCCTGTAGAAGAAAGGGAGGGATGTGATTGGCAGTCGTGGTGGGTGTGAAGAGCGGCGTAGCAGAATGGGGTGAGGCTGTACTTAGTGGGTTGTGTGGCTGGGGAAGGTGTCTACGCTCCATTCGTCCTCAGACGGGTTTCTAGCGAATTATTATTTAGTAGATATATATAAATAATTTCCTATAAATCAGCTAATCACGCAACAAACAAGTGGCATATCTTTATTTCTTTTCTATCACATATATTAATCGTTTCTCAACAAGGCAAACAAACGTGGGATACTCGTGCTTTGGACAAAGTCTTCATGTTTGTGTTCTAAACTTACTTAAGTTTAATGCAGAAATGTTTTCCGTAATATTAATTTCTTTATGATACAGTCATTTAAATGAGGATGAAATATGATGATAAATGAGGATTATGAATTCTCCGTAGTAGTAAACATCTTACCCGACGGAGGAGTAGGTTTCGTCGTGTACTTCACCCAAACCTCCATTAAATCCCAACTGAAAGCGATCCAGATAAAGGTCCTAGCAATGGGATTTAAGGAAGAAGCCTTTTACAACGTGACCGCTAATTGCGACACAAAAGAAACTAACAAACACAAGTCTGAGTTGTAAACGCGTATCCCTATGAATAATTCTTTGCGAATAATAATTGACCTATCTATAAACTTGTGTGCTTTCCTCCTCCAGAACTACCTTTCGTATGTTTAACATATCCATATATTTATTATAGGACGAGATTGAGTTTGTTCTCATAATAATATCATCCTTCTCTACTCGCTCCACACAACTATATTCTCCTTCCTCCGCTCGCTCCATAGACTAATATAGTGCAACGCGAGATTTATAAACGCGTTTAAAAGAAGCTACGGTGAGCATTGGCAGCAGAATTTGTTGCTATTGCTTAAGTTAGACCTTAAGTTACACATAAATATCTACGGTTCGTTCCCCAATCCCCCAATAACAACACAAACAGGTGTATTCTTAGTGCAAAAAACCTAAACATCAATATTCAAATGGCTCAAATATGTTTATTGGCTATTGTGTTTGTCTAACTTTAATAAAAAAATCTTCTGCTGCTTAATTTCGACATTCACTCAACATGCACTGAATTTAATTCTAAAGCACAAAGAGTGGGCCTGTTGAGGTTAAATAACGTTCCGCAAACTCATTCTGCATGCATTTCTATAATACCTACTTTATGCCTACCTACTTCCAAACAACTTCCAAGTTTCACTTACAATGTAACATAAACTATTTCAATACAATTTTACTGGACGAATGAACATCCAAATACTTCTTGTAATCTATGATTTAAGTCCGGAACGTGCTTATTAAGCAGACTTTGTTTGCTTTATGCATCTCTCCTTTCCGAGCTTTAACTTTCCACAACATTATTTTATATACAATTAGGTGTTTCTTCAATTCCTTCAACTCTTAATTAAAGCATTTTTTTTACAATTAATAAAAAGGATGCAAGAATAAATGGGAAGCTGTATATTCATATCATGTGCACTATGCATGTATCCAAAACTATTGTTATATGGATCCATTCTGTGGGATTAGACAGAATACAGAGAAATATTCAAATTCTGTTCAAACAGTTTACACACGGAGATCCGTTTGAAATATACACAACCACGGGAATCTATAAGCAGCACTTCCTGTTGTCAGTCGAGCGCCTTATATTCCCTCATGCAATTTAATTTTAATACGACCTTCATTATTCTTCTCCCACAATTTCAACTACACTCCACGTAAAATTCAAAAACATTTAGTTGAATCTGTTATTCTTAATGCTGTTTAAACGCACCGTACACGCTCAAAAATCAAAACTGTCCACGACAATGCCAAAAGCAGTTAACATTGTATAGTTATAATACGTTTGCAGATCACCAAACAGTATCAAACAAATTTGAAGTTGCGAATAACAATTATTCCTCACGAAATCAACTTTTACGTTTTGTTAATTTCAGTCTAATATGAACTACAAATTAATCTATGCTAATTCACTTCCCATCTGTCCTTAAAATTACAACCCAAACCAATACATTTTGACTAAAGTCTCCACAGTAAAATGACGCACATTATTACCTTTGCAATTATATTTCGAGTGTCAAGAGTCTGTCAGAGTTTTCAATTAACCTTACAGATAACTTAACTTGCTACTGCCAGAACTTTGGCAAATGCGGACACCGCGTGGTTATTCCTTGCACAAGAGGGTTGTGCCTTGTGCCTTATGATCGGTAATCACGAGGACAAAAAAGAGACTCGGGCTTGTGTTTACGTACCCAAGGACTTCATGTCGCCTTTAGGCAATGCCAGCGGTTTTTGTACACCATATTCCGTCACCACCAACTTATCAGTGCATCTATCATCCTTAGACCATGATGATGTTCAATTAGTAATCAACAACACAGTTGTCCCAATGGGAGTTAAAGTGGACCCTGTTGCCTCTGCAACAACGACGGGTGCACTTCAAACTCCACAAACCTTTTATGAGCTTAACTGTCCTTTCAATGTTATTAAACTCACGTAATACACATACTAGCCAAATCTTACGGACGATATTAATCCGTTACAATTTGCATTTACTAACCAATCAAATTAAAACTATTTCAGAATTACATAGCAAATAAACTGATTAATGGAAAAATCAAAAAGTTTATTTGTGAATTGATACATAATTTTATGAGATCTCATTTCACATAACTAAGTCAACTGCTATTGTGAATACACATCTACTTCCAGCAGCACGTTCACGAAGCTTAATGAAAGATTGAACTTCCGTGACTGTGTTTTTGTGTCTGAGTGAAGAGAATGAAACCTGTGAAACACTCACCCAGACATTCTGCGTGTGTGTGAGAAGACTTGTCCAGGGACGACGTGGAGCTTTCTAAGATACAAATCCCTCCAGGCCTCGGAAAGAAACACCAGTTGAGTATAATCCAAGATTCATTCTACCTCACTCACCGGTTGCGTATTATTTACACAAACACATTTAATCTTAATAATAATCCCTTGAATATCAACGGCTACCGAAATTCACCCAGTGACATGTTGGTACAAGTAAATATTAACAGTAAATCAAAATGACTGTGTATTCTGTCCGGTATTGCCGAAAATTTAGTATATATGAATGCACATCACTTTATCCATATGAGCTGCCAATCGCATCTCCTTTATATGTGCCATGAACTACTGTTAATTCGAATTTATTTATTTATTTATGATGTTGCAAAATTGTTTTGCCTCTTTGCTGTAAAAACATGGGCTTTGTGCCACATTCTAAATGTACATCGAACAAACCTTTTATCTACGTATATGATACGGTAAAATATAAGTAGCAAGCGTATAGTTATAACTTCCCTCTTTCGATACATTTCTTTTAATAGTTCAATCGTAAACATTAACAAAGTAATCCACGCACCAATCAACAATAAGTAGAATAAAGTTTGTATCGCACCCGTTATTGTTAGTGCCTTGGCTTCAAATGACACTGAACTTTCAGGGATGTTTCTGGTAGCATTCCGTCTTAATTCATAGTGATTTGAGTTTGATAACTCCATACAATTTTGGAGTAATCCTGTCTGAATTGCGTATGAAATATACAACATGAACATTGAGTTATGAAGTGGTCGTTCGTATTGAATTCCACGGTTAAGAGTAGCAAGCGGCTTGTCAAGAACAGAGTAAAATGATTTAGATCGATAACTCCTTTGTAAATAATCCATTTCCCGTAAAACCCGGGTTCTTGTCCCTGTGTAAACCACTTTGCCACACGACACTACCTCTTTTTCCACAAGGCTATCCAGAGGAATATCTGGTGAACGAATTTTTTGCCTTGTAGTGTTATAAAAGTCATCTAATAATTTTAATGACGGGTGAAACCTAGAGTTTAAAAGTTGTTGCTTGTTTCCAACCATCGGAATTTCTTCTAAATTTAGTAGTGCAAAAAAGCTGTATGGATGACTTGCTAACGCGACATGTCCGGATCCACAAAGGATCGCTTTTGATAAAAGCGCAAAACAACTTGGGACATCTCTCTTCTTTAACATTGAGTGTAGTGGAATTTTGTTGGTTCCTTTAATTGCGTACGAAGATCTGCAGTTTGGGTACATTCGCATTTCTTTTAAAAAATACCCCATTGCATTTTGTCCTACATCTTGTGCATAACGTGAAACTTCAGAACACTCCAGGTCTGTAAATGTTCTCAGTCTTTTACCCTCCAGGGGTCCATTAAGCTTATTTATCAGCAGACCACAATATGTAGTTGTAAGTATGATCGCTATAAGACTCCATGGATAAGTCATTAACCGAAAGAATCTGTTATTTTCAAGCTTGTGCGGGACAACCGCTGGTTCGTCACACAGATAAGAAAAGTAGTAATATATCGCTGAAAATGTTTGACGATCTTTAGTAACAAATTTTGTGTATAACTGAACAATTCCTGACAGAGTAAATGTGCTTAAAATAATGGTTATCCATAAGGACCATTGAAACGACTTTGTATAAAATTTGAAAGACAAACCAGCCGTGTGTGTAAAACAAGTCATAAACACGAGGTCCTCGTTTTCAAAAGGTGTAAATCCTAATTTATACAGCAGTTTATTATAGTTAACATGCACAAGTGGGTACAAGTAGTCCTTCTCTGCCTTTTCATTTTCTAATTGCACAGTTATATTAAGGCGTTTAGTCACAATATAAATCATTGAACCAATCGGGTCTTCCAATCGTTTTTTAAGGTACAGCTTTTTGTTGCCTCTGAAGCTCCCCAAAGGTTCGTGGCTTGCTGAACCCAAATGAATTTTGTTTAATACAGTCACCTGTCTGGGAGGAATTAGAAAAATTATCATTTCTAGATTTCCACCTGTGTGTTCAGCTTGGTAACACTTCCAATTGTAAATATCGACTGTAAATCTAAAGCTGCATATGGACTTGTGTTTGTGTGGTTCTTTGAATAATGTTAAGAAAACTATATCGTCGAAATATGAAAATGGAAACGTATCTGCCCTGTATGCAGTTTTTCCTGCCTCCGGAAATAGTGATACTGGTACAATTGACAATACCAGAGGTAAAGCTCTTCTGTTAAATATTTCATAGTAAGCGAATTGTAATTCCGAGCAGTTTGATAACTTGTACCTATATGAATCCGGTGGAAGTCCGAAATGAAGGTTCAACCAATCCTGTCTGGCAAATGAAGCGCAGTGAAAAAGCACGTTAAAACACGTTACGTGTTTCGTAAAAACCCAAGCCTGTCGTGAATAAACATTACTGTTATGCACCTTCCGGGTGAAATTGCTAGACGTTGAAGTTATCTGAATATTGGGTGCCAAGAATTGGTTCAAGGAATCAGATGTGAACGGTAAACTAGCCAATACGTAATTAACACAATACTCGGGAAAAAGTCGTAAAATGTTTGAAACTTTTGGTTCATCATGTGTTCCAAGTTCCACAGTTCTACACGAAACTATTCTTGTAAGCGGTAAAAGTAACAAGATCAATGAAATCATTGTATTTTTGAGAGTTCAAACAATATTCCAAAAGCAAGCTAATCGTATAATTATAGCTTTCGTAAGGATCTTTATAAAATCCGAATTACAGATTTGATATGCACGTATTAAAGATTTGTTAATATTTGCAAAACAGAGCAACGATTCAGGTTGACTAACAATTGAATTCTTTGATCGGGGGTCGTGGGAATGGAGTTAAATCACTATATAAGTGTATATGGACCGTTAGCTTAAACTTTTTGATAAAATGTAGCGGCCCATATGCACGTTTAAAGTGATTTAACTCCATTCCCACTAACCCCAATCAAAGAATTACATTGTAAGAAAATTTTTTGGGCTTGCCGATAGCCTGGTGATATTTTATACAGAATATAACAATTTATGTAAACTGTGAATTGTCTTACAGTTGGTATTTACAACAATGTTATAACCCTATTCGTAACTAACTCTTATAAATATTTTATGCACAGCCAAATTTATTTAGTGTTGATTTCTTAACCTCTCGGTAAGCAATGTGCTTGTTGACGGTTTGTTTAAATTTTAACCGTTCAATTAGTTAAAAGCTACACAAATAACTTGAAAATATTGGTAGTGTTTCCCTTTATACCTCTGGTTAAAATTTGTTGTATAAAGTGACACCAAATTAAAAATTTATAACTCAAGCGATAGGCAACCGATCAACATTTTAATCAATACTTCAACGTTTTTATAGTGGTACATATTATATTCAGTGTCAAGACATTTTATTGTGGCAAAAATTATTAGCCTACTAATAAGCTGGAAATGTTTTTGTAGCGTCACACCTACTTGTGGTTGGACTTTAGTGCTGATAACTCATTCGCTCTGAAGCATTGAGTTTTCTACTTCCAGGAAATCTTTATTAGTTAAGTCCCTCACCTTTTATTTCACAACCGACAAACACTCCCAATTTCTAATTATAAACGAGAGAGGTTTCAACATTTACTCGGCTTCTTCCAAATAGACTCATATAACATAAGCCTTATACTTGAAATGATGTTATCACTAATGAATATATGTAGTAGTAAGCAAACGAACTTGATTTGCTCTGAGCCATCTAATTGAATAACACAATAAGACCTGCCTTTAATGCCAACACTCGCATACCATTAAGATCTCCGTTTTCAGAACAATTAAGTTAACCACAACCATAAGGAGCTGATGTAAATGTGCGATGTTCGCAAACAGATATTGGTCGACCATTAATACATGACACTAAATTAACTTCACCCGCACGGTCAATCAAACAAATCTCTTACCAGCAACACTACGCACAAACTCCATTACAATAAAACACTTTATCACCGGCCATGTAGGCATACAAACAAGTGTTTTCTGTTCCTTCGATAACTGCTAATTCCTCCACAATCTGGACCACAAATCCGATTCAAACATTTGGACACATGAGTAGATTGTGTGAAGCGTAAGCGTAGTGACATATTTGTCACGAATTCCGTGTAAGTGTAAGGAGAAAATGCTTGAAAAGGAAGATTAGATGGCTCAGGATAGGAAACCAAAATCCTGAATAGAAATACCGAAGGGCTCGTAAATTTTAATTTAAACTGATACCACACACACACACACTTGCAACGTCCTGAATACCAAAACAACGTTAATAGCTACCGTATGGATAGCTTGAGTGCATTGAAACTTGATCAATATTGACTGTTTTCGAGATGTATCGTTTGTATCGTACATTCAAGGAATGAGGTTTCTGAGGATAGGACATATCGTTGAACAGGAGATATAAGGTAACTAATTCTGAATTCTGAATGATAGTGTGTGAAGTGCGTGTGCGTCGTGCGAAATTAAGTAGACAGTTGAGCCCCCAACAAGAAATAGAAACGAATAGAAAACTGTTGTACTTATCAGTTGAAAGAATAGAACAGTTAGTTTAGAGATACCTCTTAACATGTATGTAAACATTAGACTCATTACAAGTTGATTATTCCGTGCTCTATACTCTATGGAGTCGTGTAATTATTATGACCAATGATTGGACACTTTCCTTGCTCTGTGTACTTAATGTTTGACCGAAATAAATATCCGTTGCATAGTTGTATTGTTATTGTGGATTACTTGATGAAATCATTAAATACATGTTTAATTAAGAATCAGGTGGTAATCCGACACCTCATTTCATAATCATTAACTCGAGTAATGAAATTCAGTGGTTTAAAGGGGAAGCATGTACTTGAGACAGGCGCAGAGGAAATGTCTGGTTCAAAAACTAGCTCGGAATACATTTCTTATACATTTGTTTAATGTCAAAGCATGACTAACTAGCTTCAATGGTAAAGGTTAAAACAAGCTGATATTACTGCCTTTTTTGGTTGTATGAAGACAAACTCATGTCTACAATGCTATTATCGCTCATATTGCTGATTACTAATAATTACTAACAAACAAGATGCAACTCCAACCTTTAACAAATCCTTATTGAAGCTACGGTGAGCATTGGCAGCAGAATTTGTTGCTATTGCTTAAGTTAGACCTTAAGTTACACATAAATATCTACGGTTCGTTCCCCAATCCCCCAATAACAACACAAACAGGTGTATTCTTAGTGCAAAAAACCTAAACATCAATATTCAAATGGCTCAAATATGTTTATTGGCTATTGTGTTTGTCTAACTTTAATAAAAAAATCTTCTGCTGCTTAATTTCGACATTCACTCAACATGCACTGAATTTAATTCTAAAGCACAAAGAGTGGGCCTGTTGAGGTTAAATAACGTTCCGCAAACTCATTCTGCATGCATTTCTATAATACCTACTTTATGCCTACCTACTTCCAAACAACTTCCAAGTTTCACTTACAATGTAACATAAACTATTTCAATACAATTTTACTGGACGAATGAACATCCAAATACTTCTTGTAATCTATGATTTAAGTCCGGAACGTGCTTATTAAGCAGACTTTGTTTGCTTTATGCATCTCTCCTTTCCGAGCTTTAACTTTCCACAACATTATTTTATATACAATTAGGTGTTTCTTCAATTCCTTCAACTCTTAATTAAAGCATTTTTTTTACAATTAATAAAAAGGATGCAAGAATAAATGGGAAGCTGTATATTCATATCATGTGCACTATGCATGTATCCAAAACTATTGTTATATGGATCCATTCTGTGGGATTAGACAGAATACAGAGAAATATTCAAATTCTGTTCAAACAGTTTACACACGGAGATCCGTTTGAAATATACACAACCACGGGAATCTATAAGCAGCACTTCCTGTTGTCAGTCGAGCGCCTTATATTCCCTCATGCAATTTAATTTTAATACGACCTTCATTATTCTTCTCCCACAATTTCAACTACACTCCACGTAAAATTCAAAAACATTTAGTTGAATCTGTTATTCTTAATGCTGTTTAAACGCACCGTACACGCTCAAAAATCAAAACTGTCCACGACAATGCCAAAAGCAGTTAACATTGTATAGTTATAATACGTTTGCAGATCACCAAACAGTATCAAACAAATTTGAAGTTGCGAATAACAATTATTCCTCACGAAATCAACTTTTACGTTTTGTTAATTTCAGTCTAATATGAACTACAAATTAATCTATGCTAATTCACTTCCCATCTGTCCTTAAAATTACAACCCAAACCAATACATTTTGACTAAAGTCTCCACAGTAAAATGACGCACATTATTACCTTTGCAATTATATTTCGAGTGTCAAGAGTCTGTCAGAGTTTTCAATTAACCTTACAGATAACTTAACTTGCTACTGCCAGAACTTTGGCAAATGCGGACACCGCGTGGTTATTCCTTGCACAAGAGGGTTGTGCCTTGTGCCTTATGATCGGTAATCACGAGGACAAAAAAGAGACTCGGGCTTGTGTTTACGTACCCAAGGACTTCATGTCGCCTTTAGGCAATGCCAGCGGTTTTTGTACACCATATTCCGTCACCACCAACTTATCAGTGCATCTATCATCCTTAGACCATGATGATGTTCAATTAGTAATCAACAACACAGTTGTCCCAATGGGAGTTAAAGTGGACCCTGTTGCCTCTGCAACAACGACGGGTGCACTTCAAACTCCACAAACCTTTTATGAGCTTAACTGTCCTTTCAATGTTATTAAACTCACGTAATACACATACTAGCCAAATCTTACGGACGATATTAATCCGTTACAATTTGCATTTACTAACCAATCAAATTAAAACTATTTCAGAATTACATAGCAAATAAACTGATTAATGGAAAAATCAAAAAGTTTATTTGTGAATTGATACATAATTTTATGAGATCTCATTTCACATAACTAAGTCAACTGCTATTGTGAATACACATCTACTTCCAGCAGCACGTTCACGAAGCTTAATGAAAGATTGAACTTCCGTGACTGTGTTTTTGTGTCTGAGTGAAGAGAATGAAACCTGTGAAACACTCACCCAGACATTCTGCGTGTGTGTGAGAAGACTTGTCCAGGGACGACGTGGAGCTTTCTAAGATACAAATCCCTCCAGGCCTCGGAAAGAAACACCAGTTGAGTATAATCCAAGATTCATTCTACCTCACTCACCGGTTGCGTATTATTTACACAAACACATTTAATCTTAATAATAATCCCTTGAATATCAACGGCTACCGAAATTCACCCAGTGACATGTTGGTACAAGTAAATATTAACAGTAAATCAAAATGACTGTGTATTCTGTCCGGTATTGCCGAAAATTTAGTATATATGAATGCACATCACTTTATCCATATGAGCTGCCAATCGCATCTCCTTTATATGTGCCATGAACTACTGTTAATTCGAATTTATTTATTTATTTATGATGTTGCAAAATTGTTTTGCCTCTTTGCTGTAAAAACATGGGCTTTGTGCCACATTCTAAATGTACATCGAACAAACCTTTTATCTACGTATATGATACGGTAAAATATAAGTAGCAAGCGTATAGTTATAACTTCCCTCTTTCGATACATTTCTTTTAATAGTTCAATCGTAAACATTAACAAAGTAATCCACGCACCAATCAACAATAAGTAGAATAAAGTTTGTATCGCACCCGTTATTGTTAGTGCCTTGGCTTCAAATGACACTGAACTTTCAGGGATGTTTCTGGTAGCATTCCGTCTTAATTCATAGTGATTTGAGTTTGATAACTCCATACAATTTTGGAGTAATCCTGTCTGAATTGCGTATGAAATATACAACATGAACATTGAGTTATGAAGTGGTCGTTCGTATTGAATTCCACGGTTAAGAGTAGCAAGCGGCTTGTCAAGAACAGAGTAAAATGATTTAGATCGATAACTCCTTTGTAAATAATCCATTTCCCGTAAAACCCGGGTTCTTGTCCCTGTGTAAACCACTTTGCCACACGACACTACCTCTTTTTCCACAAGGCTATCCAGAGGAATATCTGGTGAACGAATTTTTTGCCTTGTAGTGTTATAAAAGTCATCTAATAATTTTAATGACGGGTGAAACCTAGAGTTTAAAAGTTGTTGCTTGTTTCCAACCATCGGAATTTCTTCTAAATTTAGTAGTGCAAAAAAGCTGTATGGATGACTTGCTAACGCGACATGTCCGGATCCACAAAGGATCGCTTTTGATAAAAGCGCAAAACAACTTGGGACATCTCTCTTCTTTAACATTGAGTGTAGTGGAATTTTGTTGGTTCCTTTAATTGCGTACGAAGATCTGCAGTTTGGGTACATTCGCATTTCTTTTAAAAAATACCCCATTGCATTTTGTCCTACATCTTGTGCATAACGTGAAACTTCAGAACACTCCAGGTCTGTAAATGTTCTCAGTCTTTTACCCTCCAGGGGTCCATTAAGCTTATTTATCAGCAGACCACAATATGTAGTTGTAAGTATGATCGCTATAAGACTCCATGGATAAGTCATTAACCGAAAGAATCTGTTATTTTCAAGCTTGTGCGGGACAACCGCTGGTTCGTCACACAGATAAGAAAAGTAGTAATATATCGCTGAAAATGTTTGACGATCTTTAGTAACAAATTTTGTGTATAACTGAACAATTCCTGACAGAGTAAATGTGCTTAAAATAATGGTTATCCATAAGGACCATTGAAACGACTTTGTATAAAATTTGAAAGACAAACCAGCCGTGTGTGTAAAACAAGTCATAAACACGAGGTCCTCGTTTTCAAAAGGTGTAAATCCTAATTTATACAGCAGTTTATTATAGTTAACATGCACAAGTGGGTACAAGTAGTCCTTCTCTGCCTTTTCATTTTCTAATTGCACAGTTATATTAAGGCGTTTAGTCACAATATAAATCATTGAACCAATCGGGTCTTCCAATCGTTTTTTAAGGTACAGCTTTTTGTTGCCTCTGAAGCTCCCCAAAGGTTCGTGGCTTGCTGAACCCAAATGAATTTTGTTTAATACAGTCACCTGTCTGGGAGGAATTAGAAAAATTATCATTTCTAGATTTCCACCTGTGTGTTCAGCTTGGTAACACTTCCAATTGTAAATATCGACTGTAAATCTAAAGCTGCATATGGACTTGTGTTTGTGTGGTTCTTTGAATAATGTTAAGAAAACTATATCGTCGAAATATGAAAATGGAAACGTATCTGCCCTGTATGCAGTTTTTCCTGCCTCCGGAAATAGTGATACTGGTACAATTGACAATACCAGAGGTAAAGCTCTTCTGTTAAATATTTCATAGTAAGCGAATTGTAATTCCGAGCAGTTTGATAACTTGTACCTATATGAATCCGGTGGAAGTCCGAAATGAAGGTTCAACCAATCCTGTCTGGCAAATGAAGCGCAGTGAAAAAGCACGTTAAAACACGTTACGTGTTTCGTAAAAACCCAAGCCTGTCGTGAATAAACATTACTGTTATGCACCTTCCGGGTGAAATTGCTAGACGTTGAAGTTATCTGAATATTGGGTGCCAAGAATTGGTTCAAGGAATCAGATGTGAACGGTAAACTAGCCAATACGTAATTAACACAATACTCGGGAAAAAGTCGTAAAATGTTTGAAACTTTTGGTTCATCATGTGTTCCAAGTTCCACAGTTCTACACGAAACTATTCTTGTAAGCGGTAAAAGTAACAAGATCAATGAAATCATTGTATTTTTGAGAGTTCAAACAATATTCCAAAAGCAAGCTAATCGTATAATTATAGCTTTCGTAAGGATCTTTATAAAATCCGAATTACAGATTTGATATGCACGTATTAAAGATTTGTTAATATTTGCAAAACAGAGCAACGATTCAGGTTGACTAACAATTGAATTCTTTGATCGGGGGTCGTGGGAATGGAGTTAAATCACTATATAAGTGTATATGGACCGTTAGCTTAAACTTTTTGATAAAATGTAGCGGCCCATATGCACGTTTAAAGTGATTTAACTCCATTCCCACTAACCCCAATCAAAGAATTACATTGTAAGAAAATTTTTTGGGCTTGCCGATAGCCTGGTGATATTTTATACAGAATATAACAATTTATGTAAACTGTGAATTGTCTTACAGTTGGTATTTACAACAATGTTATAACCCTATTCGTAACTAACTCTTATAAATATTTTATGCACAGCCAAATTTATTTAGTGTTGATTTCTTAACCTCTCGGTAAGCAATGTGCTTGTTGACGGTTTGTTTAAATTTTAACCGTTCAATTAGTTAAAAGCTACACAAATAACTTGAAAATATTGGTAGTGTTTCCCTTTATACCTCTGGTTAAAATTTGTTGTATAAAGTGACACCAAATTAAAAATTTATAACTCAAGCGATAGGCAACCGATCAACATTTTAATCAATACTTCAACGTTTTTATAGTGGTACATATTATATTCAGTGTCAAGACATTTTATTGTGGCAAAAATTATTAGCCTACTAATAAGCTGGAAATGTTTTTGTAGCGTCACACCTACTTGTGGTTGGACTTTAGTGCTGATAACTCATTCGCTCTGAAGCATTGAGTTTTCTACTTCCAGGAAATCTTTATTAGTTAAGTCCCTCACCTTTTATTTCACAACCGACAAACACTCCCAATTTCTAATTATAAACGAGAGAGGTTTCAACATTTACTCGGCTTCTTCCAAATAGACTCATATAACATAAGCCTTATACTTGAAATGATGTTATCACTAATGAATATATGTAGTAGTAAGCAAACGAACTTGATTTGCTCTGAGCCATCTAATTGAATAACACAATAAGACCTGCCTTTAATGCCAACACTCGCATACCATTAAGATCTCCGTTTTCAGAACAATTAAGTTAACCACAACCATAAGGAGCTGATGTAAATGTGCGATGTTCGCAAACAGATATTGGTCGACCATTAATACATGACACTAAATTAACTTCACCCGCACGGTCAATCAAACAAATCTCTTACCAGCAACACTACGCACAAACTCCATTACAATAAAACACTTTATCACCGGCCATGTAGGCATACAAACAAGTGTTTTCTGTTCCTTCGATAACTGCTAATTCCTCCACAATCTGGACCACAAATCCGATTCAAACATTTGGACACATGAGTAGATTGTGTGAAGCGTAAGCGTAGTGACATATTTGTCACGAATTCCGTGTAAGTGTAAGGAGAAAATGCTTGAAAAGGAAGATTAGATGGCTCAGGATAGGAAACCAAAATCCTGAATAGAAATACCGAAGGGCTCGTAAATTTTAATTTAAACTGATACCACACACACACACACTTGCAACGTCCTGAATACCAAAACAACGTTAATAGCTACCGTATGGATAGCTTGAGTGCATTGAAACTTGATCAATATTGACTGTTTTCGAGATGTATCGTTTGTATCGTACATTCAAGGAATGAGGTTTCTGAGGATAGGACATATCGTTGAACAGGAGATATAAGGTAACTAATTCTGAATTCTGAATGATAGTGTGTGAAGTGCGTGTGCGTCGTGCGAAATTAAGTAGACAGTTGAGCCCCCAACAAGAAATAGAAACGAATAGAAAACTGTTGTACTTATCAGTTGAAAGAATAGAACAGTTAGTTTAGAGATACCTCTTAACATGTATGTAAACATTAGACTCATTACAAGTTGATTATTCCGTGCTCTATACTCTATGGAGTCGTGTAATTATTATGACCAATGATTGGACACTTTCCTTGCTCTGTGTACTTAATGTTTGACCGAAATAAATATCCGTTGCATAGTTGTATTGTTATTGTGGATTACTTGATGAAATCATTAAATACATGTTTAATTAAGAATCAGGTGGTAATCCGACACCTCATTTCATAATCATTAACTCGAGTAATGAAATTCAGTGGTTTAAAGGGGAAGCATGTACTTGAGACAGGCGCAGAGGAAATGTCTGGTTCAAAAACTAGCTCGGAATACATTTCTTATACATTTGTTTAATGTCAAAGCATGACTAACTAGCTTCAATGGTAAAGGTTAAAACAAGCTGATATTACTGCCTTTTTTGGTTGTATGAAGACAAACTCATGTCTACAATGCTATTATCGCTCATATTGCTGATTACTAATAATTACTAACACACAAGATGCAACTCCAACCTTTAACAAATCCTTATTGCAAAAATACAGTCAGCATTCATCTTTCGTATTTTAATGTTTAGATGAATGAAATTCGTTATCCATATACTCCGCTATTGAACACATTCATCACAATTAGATGAATTTTCTTTCCTAAGTTCTACATATCGCTACTGTAACGCAAAACACTCGCTCTAACCTTTGGTACAAAACAACATGTAAGGTTAA
Source organism: Isotomurus graminis (assembly GCA_034696565.1). NCBI lineage: Eukaryota > Metazoa > Arthropoda > Collembola > Entomobryomorpha > Isotomidae > Isotomurus > Isotomurus graminis. The sequence continues at coordinate 15,340 of JAQGAB010001390.1, forward strand.
CAGTATAGGAGTTTTCCTTGTTCATTATAAATCAAAGAGCATTATTATATTCAAATATGATTGAGGTAAAACTAATAGAAACCATTTTTCCAACGAATGTTACACATTTAAAGGGGTTTGTTTATTGGAATGTTTGATAAGTAAGTTTATAACTTAAATATATATTATTCCTTAAGATTGCCTTAGATAAGCTAATGAAATCCTGCATGAACAACAAGCTTGACTGCACATCCAGGCTGGCTTTTGAACTTCTAATATTTGCTGTTGGTAATGTGCACAGTACTTGGTGTACTAAGGATGTACACTTTGTTTGTGGAAAGTTTATATCCCCACATAACATCTTCAAATTTTGCTCAAAATTGTTCAGGAGTGGTTTATCATATCACTCATACGATTGACTTGATTGATTGTCTGCAACTACACAATAAAACAAGTTGTTTATTTTGTCACAAACATATTTAAGCAACCGATCACACTCTTTTAATAAGCATTGAAATTTACTGCTCAGTATTGTGTACCTTCAATATAGCATTTTTTTTACTTTTAATCGTTTTTAAACTATGTATGTTGTACGGGTGTGAGTGATCATTGATAATAGCAATGACCACTCAAGCCGCTCAGGTCAAAGTAGACCCATTGCAGACTCACCCAGAACACGCGCGATGCTTATTGTCCTGAAAGAGGAAGTCTTTCTGGATATGCTGAAAACCTACCAGATTGACACATGAACTGGTGTAAATCTGACAACTTTAAATTTGAGAGGTCCTCTGGACCCAGGAAGGGAGCACCCAGAGTGTGTAATCTTATTGTGCTTAAAGCTTCACTATCAGCTACAAAGTGCCTGGTTGTCTCACTGCTCTGCTTACATATAGGGCATAGAGGTGTTTCAATCACCCCCATTGTATGGAGATGCTTGTTTAGAGTGTTATGTCCCGTGAGAACTTGAACAATTTTACTAGTTTCTGGTCGCTTTAGCCTTAGCAAAATACGACGGGCCACACTTGACGGTTTAGAGACAAACTGCTTCGTTTGTTTGCACGTTTTGAGTATGTTTCAACTCTTCGCATGTTTAGACTCACCCCAAAACTTGATAGTTGTTGTAGCAGAGTTTCTTGCAATTGGTAATACAGGTTCAGGACCCATAAATTCAGTTTCAGTAGCCTTTTTGGCCAAAGCGTCCACTAATTCGTTTCCGCCGAATCCGCAGTGTGCTGGGATCCAATGTAGAGTCACTGCGTTAGATACAGAAAAATTGTTGACTGTATCAAAGCATTCCCTGACCAGACTGCCAATTTTCCAGTCACTTTCAAGGGATTTA
>JAQGAB010001391.1:0-16652 GCA_034696565.1 Isotomurus graminis
GGTCACTTATTTAGGCGTCCCTTCTGCCCAGTGAAGGAGGTTAAGAGCTATCGCAGAATCGCCGTGCTGCGGCGACACAGACGGTTTGTTGCATTAAACCTTTTACTTTTACCATTACAAGAAAATGTGTTGTTTACTCAGCTCAGAGAGATTTCAATCAATCATCTTCCTATGATGAATCATCTGAAAGGCAATTATGACACAGCAAAGTAAAAGTAAAGACGTTAATACTCAAATGAGACAGGTAATCCAGGGGCAGGGGAGAGTTCGAGTGGCAATAAGTTTCATAACTTAAATAGAGAAAACCAAGAGTCCCTGTGAAAAAGAACTGAAGAGGCCGACTTTTCCTGTACTTTAATCCACTAAATCGATACTGAATCTCGAGCAGATGTACTAAATATGAGCTTGTGTGGGTAGGTATTATACTTTAGGACCTACTTTTATTGTGGGTTGACACTGACAAAACATCCCACGGGTTGGATATTACCTTTGTCTTAACATACTTTCACTGCTTCCGATTGTCCAGCCTTCATAACGATTTCAGACAGTGTGAGACTCATGGTGTTTTGTAAGACAGCAAATGTGGTTCTGAAGAACCACTCACACAAATACTTTCTCTATACACCTCAACTTTCTCTCGATTGGATGGTTATTATTGTCATGTCAAAAGATGGATTATGACTCTCTGCTATTTTCATTTCTGTCTTCTCTCGGATGAAAGAAAGATATTGGAGGATTTGCTTCGCACTCTTGGGGACAAGACAAGATCTTGATATGAACAACTTCTTCAGATGACGCATGACACGCCTTACATGAAGAAGGCTTCTACAATATCCAACCTTATTCACCTGCTGGATTTCGAAGTCATTACTTTAATGAAATCACAATAGAAGCCATTCTACAGAAACATCATAGCCTTTCATTGCAGAGGAAGGTTTTGACATAGTCAGTGAAAGAACTTTTGGTAACAAACAAATCTCGTTGCAACGTTTTACACACTGCTTCAAAAAGTCCAAATATGAATAATAGGTTAACAGCACTTTCATCCTACTCAAGTTAATTACTTTGCAATGCCCTGCCTACACTTTCAAGAAGCTACTTAAGTGTATCCTTACTTGTTTGAAGTCCTTCAATGTCCTCCCACACTGCTTAATTACATGAGCAATTCACAGCCTATTACATGAGAGTCTATAAATATTGGAAAGTCACTGCATAACTACTCACCTAAAACATTCTCATTCAACCTCTCATCTCACTCGATTTGCATAAACTTCAATTGGCTTATCGGTTTAATGAGACACTCCATGTGGGACGAGATTTAAAGAAACCAAAATTTAACAGACTAATGAGCACTAATCGCATTACCTCTAAATGATCAGCTTGAATAATCTCGTGAATAATTTAACAAGAATTAGACGAGAGTCTTCAAATGATTTCCCTGCGTTTCCCTATCTCCATTTCCAGTAATGGTTTAAAGCACATAATATAAAAGATTTGCTTGGAATTCTGCATCTTCTCACTTAATGTAGAGAGAGAGATCGATTAAAACTTTCTCCCACTACTCGACAGTATATTGAAGGTGCGGAGAGATGTGACTTCATAAGCTGCCATCACTGGCATGCCTATACACACTCCTACCATCCGAATATGATGATGAAGAAGTCTATTCAGTGGAAAGTACAAGGCAAATAAAAATTCTCCCCCTTCTTCTGGAATGCATATCCAGCTTGCCCTCTTCTTTTACTCTCGTCTTTCTTTTCAAACAAAACAACAAATATAGAGAAAGGAAATGGATGCCAAAAACGCAAGGAAAAGTGGATGGTTCATTATTTTGAGCTACGAGAGAGCACACACCATACGGACTCCTCCGTGAAACGAGTTAATCCACTAATATATATTTTGTCTTTTTTCTTATCTCATACCTGCCTTCTTCCCAAAATGCATTTTAGTGTTTGGGATGTGTGCACAGTTCAATTTTGTATATTATTTACTCTACCTATTTCCTTGAATCGAGGATGTCTTTCAAACCAGCCAGACAACGTAAAAAAGTTACTGCAGAAAGATACCTTGAATCTTTGATGTTCAGTTGCATGTTATGAATCCTTTTTCTTTTTTACCGGAGACTTATTTGGTATTGGGTGTTATCATATTTCTTTCTTAAGAAAACAGTATTACTTGAAGTTCCAAGAAAGCTTCCCTTCTCTCAGTCAGCTAATGTTTATCCGGAAAAACACAATAGCTACCAAGAATTCTCTACGTCTGCAGTTGAGTCTCTGCCTTCAAATTGTTTGCATGCGTTGTGCGGAATATTGACCCTAATGCAATCTACTTTCTCCGTGCAATCATTCTGTCGGTTTGTACAGGAAAATGTTAATAAACTTTGTCGTCCTGATAATTAAGATTGCATGTATGGGTATTAGAAAGCGAAGTCTACTTCCTCCAGCTGTACACTTATATTACCAAAACAAGTAAACGACCTATACAGTTCCCAGACAGCACCGGGTGAACGGTACAAGGAATATGATTGTCCTAAAAGTTGGCATATGTCACAAATTTCGTTCGAATAGTATTAATTGAATAACATTCCTAATTTAAGCAGTCCATTTTGAATATTCTGCAATGTTACTCTGTACATTGATATTGTACCAAATAAAGGCCTAATACCTATTTCTTGTGTGTTTTAAATATCCCATGGAACTAGATACTTTTAGAGTTTAAAGATGCTCAGTTAATATCTTCAGCTTCAACACCTCATCAGCTCTCATTAATGCTAAGCAAATTAAATGACTATTTTTAGCAACGCCAGTAAATCATTTAAACCAAATGAACACAGCAAACCTGCTATACGAATTATACTATCCTTAGACAGATTATCAAGAACTAAACCATTATCCTGTACTGGAACTGCACACCGAAATTCCTCACCTGAAGATATCTTATATATAAAAATACCTTTAGATTCAATTAAAAGAATCTTTCAGTACAAACCTAATCACGCAACTCATTCTTCATAAACCTCCAACAAGTAAATTGCACTGAATAATGCAAGAATTTTTCCCCAGATCCGCAAAACTGATCATTAACCGAATCGAACCCGAAAGCCTGAACAACAGATAACCCCAATTCTTTACCTGTTTGGCCTTTCCCCAGAGTCTTCTCCAGTCGATAAGGCCCTACATACTGGATATGCTCCGCTTGGGACGTCTCCTTCTGCATTTTGCTCATTGGATCTTCCTTCTTATTTCCTCAAGAGATTTAATCACTTAACTACTCAACGTGTGCACCTAACTTTCACTTGTCATCACAACAGCGCAACCATCTTGTTGAGAGGAAACACCATCATTGCATATTTCATATTTACTACACTCTTATTATTAACAATGTAATGTTACTTCATCGGTACCTAAAATACCAACTAACTATACTCGTGGCGAATAATTCTGAAGAATCTTATACAATTTTGATCCCTCACACATACTCCAATCATTGTGACCTTATCAAACAAATAAGCCACAACTCAGTATACGTTTCCTCCACTTTCCAAAACAAACCCACACTTTATCAACTTTTAATACTTTTCCGAGTACCAGTTCCCAGAATTAACAAACATCCTTGCACAATCATCTCCGGTTCCTGTTACTTAAAACTTCAATAAACATTGTATTTTATAATGCAGTCCAAGAAACACTTTTGCATGGCCAATTACACTCTCACAACTTTTAACTTTTGAGCTATCGCGATTCCAAATTCATTGGACACAGGAGCATCCCTGCTTCTTCTTTCCTTTCCTCCAACTCTCACTAACAAGTTCGAAATAAAGTTTGTAGTGTTTTGTCACAATTCACAGTCATCTTTTAACTGCACAATGTATAAAAGTAGTGGTATACTTGCCGGATGAATCTTTGTTTAAAGGTGAAGTGGTGGTGGCTGATACTTTCACTTTAAAAACTTCTTACAGAACTCAAACTCAGCTGGCCCTTTCCATGGTTTTGAATGACCAGGTTTGATATATTTTACTAAATATTTATTAAACTTGTTTTTGTGGTGGTTTATTCATCTGGTGTAAGTAGAATGGTAGAAAGAGAGAGAGAGTTGAGGAAGCGAAGAGAAAGAGACAGGATTACCCTGCACCCTTGTTCTCAACTGGTCCAAGTTCACATGCACATACTTTTCTACTTTTTCACTGACAGCCACTTCGTCCAACTTCTTCCTCGGAGAGAAATCGAGGGCTCGCCACCTCCACCATCGTGTGCCATTACGAACGAGTCGTCATACACAAGGCCTCTTCCCTGGCGCAGTCTCCTTATACCAATCCTCATACTTTATTCCACCCGGATACTTTCTTCTCAATCCAGCAACATTTTGGTTATTTCCCATTCCTTTAACGCACCGGATGGTTAAATATATTGGCATTTTTATATTTATCATTTGGTACGATTTTGCACAAGAACAGTAATGACTTTTAATTGTTAGCAAAGTAATAGTCAATGTTGTTTAAATATTACGTGAATTGTCTATAGTGTTTATAAGAAGCTTATGGAACATCACAGTTGCTCATAATCTGTTATAGGAAATTAAATGCATCTTTTAAAGGAATAGGAATCCAGAGTTTCATAACCTAGGTCGTTCTTTACTGTATATATTGAGTAGTATGAGTTAAACATCAGACTAGGGAGAAGGAATCTTTCGCCAACCACACTCCACAAGAAGAGTGCGGAAGGGTGAAAGCATCCAAGTAAATGTGACGTGGATGCTACGTACAACAACATTTACCACTTTCCTTGGCACTTTCTTGGCTTACCCGGCCTTCTCTATCTTTTATTATTGTGCAGATTTGTACTGGTGTGAGGGTTCACTCAAGCAGACTCGTGGAAACAATCGGCCTTACCACGGATTAGTATGAGACACGAAGTGAATTGGCATGAACTGTAAAGAAGAAAGGCTCAAGAAGAAAGAGAGATAAGCAGCACTTTAGGAGTTTGATGCATCGGCATGTGTGAGAGAGTGTGTGTTTGGAGTGCAAGGTCGTGCAGAAATAAGTTTGTTTCTCAGAATACTAGATTACATTTTGTATGCATGAGTCTAACTTTCTAACTAGCTGCTGCCACTTACCTTGTCTGTTCTTTAAATTCAAGAATGCACTAAGCTTTCTGTGTTGTGAATATGTGTAGTTTCTTCAATCATTTTCCTAGTTCTTTAACCAGATTTTGATTTACTGTATACATACGTCATGAGTTCATGTTTCAAAAGCGTTAACTTTCTTCCTTGTACATTAATAATGGGTTATAATGGCTTCTGGCTTGTCACAGCAAAAACCTGCTCTCTCGGCTCATATGAAAGTATATAAAACCCAGGATGGGTGGGTGGAAGGAATATATATGCACACACACGCATTCATAAAGAAGGTGAAAGTACCGTGGTTCATGAGTTTCCCGTACAAACCAATGAATGACGAACAGGGAAGGTCCATTTACCCAAACATATATATATATATATATATGAATGGCAATGGTAAACCACCCTCACTACCTTCTAAACTATTACTTCAAACATGAGAGTAGCAGTTAGTGACATTTATCGTGTGTATTCATCTCAGACACATAATTACAAATGATTTTTCCATCGCAGAACTGGACGTATGTACAAACAAAAGAGTTTAAATAAATAAAACCCTATTTACTCCTTGGATCATGAAAGTGGACTGGCGAAAGTACGACGGGCTTAATTCAGTTCTAACTTCTTACAAAACTCATAGACACACACCACAAGGATAAGAGATGAGTGCCTCCACAGGAACACGTTTATATCGTATTTATTACCTAAAAGACGGAATGCTTAGCGGTAGTGCAAAAACCTAAAGGACATGGATCAAACATTTGTTATATTTCATAGATATGATCAATCAATCTCTCCCCTCTGAAGTCAAATTTACAGAATATCATGCGATATCATGCAGCACTCTACACAGCATTGGTAGGGTTAGTCCTTAGTCCCGAGCTTTCGGTTCCTGTGTCTCGACCTCCGTCCGTACGTTCCTACTTTCTAGTAAAAGCAGATACAGACACACACTGTCTTACCCTCAGAAAAACCCGAGAGAGTACAGCACGCAGATTCGACACGCCTTTATCGATTACTTTTGCTGCATGGTCAAATCTTCCATTTCAATCTCATGTGCTTATTACTTCTTCTCCTAGGCTATTATCATACCATTCTTAATTCAAGTGTGAGACGACGAAAGAATTAAAATTCAAATGAGTGTTCTCCTACACGTTCTACAGATGAGTCTTCATCTAGACACTTTCGGTTCCTAAAATACTCTTGTGAATACTCCATCCGCACATGCATCGACACGCTTTACAAGTAGAAACACTTTCTCTCCGTCTCAAGCTTATTACCCGAATTTTCACGTGGTCTTTTACCACCACCGAATTCCTCTGCTGTATCTTGACACTGTAAAAAGTCATGAGGGTTTTTTACTCCAAAGGTTTCCATGAAATGCTTCAATTGTAATTGGAATTTGTCTAATGTATTATTTAATTAACTTTACTCGACCTCTTGCCCTCAAATGTACGATAATAATATATATGTGATACTCCATTAAAAACTCCTGTTATGAATGTTTAATAAATGATAATACGTGGTGTCCATTGTACTGGGATAGTTGCATAGAGTGAAATAAGGAAAGGTCTTAGTATTCAGTAGGTGACGTACTTGGCAAAGGTGGACGCGATTAGTAAGTAGTTCAAGGTGTACAAAAGGTGTCATTTGCTGGTATTGCTTTACCAGCTTTACGACTATCAATATTCATGAACCCTCCTCCGTGTGGCCTGGAAGAAACGACACCCTGCGTTTCATGATAAACATTGGGGAGCAGAGTTGAGAGGATCTTTGGCAAAGGTTGAATGAATGTTATATTTGCAACTCCATCCGATAGCTCGTTCATCTGCATTGAAAGTCGAGACGAGAGGGATGAACTAAGCCCTCCGAGAGGATTCTGAATTACACTTAACACTGGAGAGAAGAGTACATTGGGATTCAATTGGAAACAGGCAAACCAAATGATGGTGAAGAACACTGAAGAAGCAACGCGACCCCCTTCTATCCAACTTTCTAGGCATGAAAAGCTCAAACTCAAAACCTCGTCGCCTCTTGGAAGCCAAACCGGCTCTAAGAATACAGCAAAGATGTGAAATATAGAATTGCACAAGGAGCCAAGTCTCATTCAGCTATTCTACTCGAGATGATGATGGTACATTCGATCCTTATGGCCTCCACTTTCTCCAGACTCCAAAGAAACTCTCAATTGAATTACCCATAATATACTCCTTAACTTTGGAGTTTCAAACTTCAAAGTCTCCCCTTCCCTCTATGTGGATTAACTTTCACCACCGCTGCCATGTGCTTCCCTTTTAAATTTCTCGATCATGACAGATCACTTTGTGAAAAATTAAAAAACATTCACTTCAACTTTCCAAGTTCCAAGAGAGTTTTTTAATTTTAGTATTCTCTGATTCAAAATCTCTGTTTCCCATTAATCCACACTGCATTTCAATCTATGTTTTTTTAGTTCAAGATATCCTGTTTCCTTAATCGTATTTTTCATACTGAACAAAACAGTCACATATACCAAATCATATTATGCTACATCTTATTGCAAAAGAAGTCCTGTTTGATTCCTTCTTACTCTATTCACAATTCACAAGTCTTCATAAAATCTAATCTAATTTTTGATAAAAATCAACGACACAATTACGAAAGGTCGTCATTTTCATTCCCGTGTTTGGTAAAATATTAGAATCGCAGTGTCACTTTTATGCAACTGTTCAAACCGTCTGATCCTGTACATTTATCCAAATACTTAGAAGCACGAAAGACCCGGTGCAGTAAAACGAAAGTCCGAGGCCTCGAATAACTTCGAATACACGAATACCCTATCTGCCGGATTCCGGGTATTTCGCGGTGTCAAAGTAGTCACTTGTGGATCCGTGTCCCTGAGAGAGGTGGGGTAGCTGTTTACCCAGCTCTTCAATCCATTCTAAACTCCAATCACTCCCTTGTTCATCCTCTCATGCAAATAATTCAATTACTGCCTTATCAGAAATGCATGCTTGGTCTACTTACACGAATAACTAAAGTTTAAATAATTAACTGGTTCTTGCAGATGATCCTGCAAACCACCAAGTTATATCACAGACATGATATCATGAATAATATATTTAGAAAGGTATCATACATACACAAATTTCAAATTACTCCTTAGAAATTCACTTATTTGAGTGCGCTCCAAATTCCACTCAAAATCTAAATATTAAGTCCCCATAATTAAATCACTCGTCTTTCATGTCCACAGGGTACAGGAAATCATATTTAATATTATATCACCAAGTCCTAATTACAAGTAACTGAAGCTAATTCAATCATATCAATCACCTTCTCACAAAAACGAAAAGTTGTGATATTGAAACTATTGAAAGTACCCTATAGAGTTGATTGCATACGATAATTACGCTAAAAATAAAGCACAAGGTAAGTGTCATTAGTTGACACTACTGAATTGTGTATCCTTAGGTATCTAGCCTTCCCTTTTTTGCTGTTAAAATATCAACTGTAGCATAGACACACACACTGCATGGATAATTCAACCCTAAGTAACTCTATAGAAAAATATCAGCAGTCATCATCCACTATTACTCACTACCATTTGCTTATACACCAACCACCAAGAATGAGTTAGTTGCAGAGTTAGGTAGACTGGGATTGTTAGTGTGCTCTGAGGATTCGTAGAAGCAACATGAATCTATGTTCACTAACGCTGTAATCTCTCTTCAAAATATTTTCATGGTTTTGTGCGAGTGATACTAAAAAGGGACTTCAAGTTAATCTAGTAGTATCCCTTCAAAGTTTTTCTTAAAGTATAACACACGAGTATTTTTATTCCCATCAAAAAGATTCAAAATCGCCATCAGTTGATTGGAATTTATTTGTCAAGTTAAGGTGAGTAAAGTTTATAGCCACTAATTGTGTTTAGTACAACAAACTATTTAATTTGCTTAAGGTATCATTTTTAAAGTTAGTTTTAACTTTGTGCATTTTTCATGGAACTGATTACATAACCAACTTAAAATTTAAACGCGTATTAACCTAACCGTAATTCTGATTCACAATTATTCTATTCATGCATATTGCAAAACCACTGTGTGTCGAGTGTCAGTGCTTTGTTGCTCTTAACTATTGACTTTTCATGGAAATCATTTCAAATTTGCATAAACTTTATTTCATGCACAAATACATATCAATGAGTATTTCAAAATGCATACAAACCGGTCTCCTTGCTTTGGCCGTAATACACAGCAGTACTGTACACTGCACACTAATGTTATCATTGTGGGAGTCAATACATTAAGCGTCATCCACTTAATCTGGTTAAATTTACAAGAATTATAAACAAACATCCTATTGCGTAGAATACACCTTGACGGTCAAATATCCATTTATAATTTATAGTAATCACGTTTAACACACCTACGAAAGACAATCACGAAAAACACGGAAACTGACAGTGAGTAACATATACTCAACTTTTCATACGAATTTGGCAAACCCAATGTTTGACATGACATTAACTATTCATGACGATCTCTGTGTTGACTCATCTCAGTGATTCCAGTTGCGAGGAAGACAGACAGATTACCTGGTCAGATGAGTAGAGCATAGGTCGAGGTACTACACAATAGATAACGGTGTTTGTCAACTAGAGATAAGTTACGGAAAATCGATTAAATTGTATCCGATGGATCATCATCACAGACCATCAATAATCTATTGTGAAGGACAGTTATTTGAAGCAAAGGATGCTTCCTCCCAACAATAACTCCCGTTGTTATATGCGCGTTTGTTAAGTACTGCTCTGATTGCTTCTGCCTTTCGTCCATACTCAGCATTTAACGAGGCAGCTTATCTATCTTCACATATTTCCATGTGATGATCTTGATTCCTCATTGTCAGTGGCAAACTACAGTTATTATCATTTTATTATTGATCTTGTGGAAAATTTAATCAAATCATTCTAGCTGACTTCCCCTGCTACACAATTGATCTGTATATTACAACAAGTCAAAAGGTGGAAATAACATAAACAATCCGACCCTTCACCATTAGCGTAGGTGCTTAAAAGCTTCATTATACTGCATACTGTGTATCATCTGAAATAATGGCACGCCTTACCTAGTGGGTGTAATGCAATGTGTCAATCTTCAGATATATCTCAGCTTGGATGTGTCCAGTGTCATTATCATTTTAATTATGCAAGGAGTTTCATTGAAATCAAGATACTATTGACTATTATATCGCAGAAGAATAGAGGAATCTGGTATCATAGCAAACCAATGCGCATACAGAGTTTCCAACAGCCATTAGTACATTTCCACGAGTACAATACAAGCTTGCTTAACTATAACTAACTGAAACTGGCATTTCCAAAGGACAAGGTCAGTAACATGGGAATAAATTAAGGCGTAAATCTGTCACTATAGCTTGTTGACACAAGAAATGTACTTCATATGACGCGATTAACATGTAAAATATCCTGTGGATTTTAAACCGAAAGATTAAGTGAACAAAATTCCAGACATTTCGGTTGACGGAGGATGTTGAATGTCAATATTTGTCCTTCTCAGACTTTTTCCTTCGATCATCCCTCACTAATGGGATGGATCACATGTGTCATACAGTCTAGAAACTAATTGTTCGTAAATATCATTGTGTCCCTTTATGCCAAATGCTACGGCTCATGCGATTTGGTTTTCTTGGAAGGCTACAATTTAGGATACTCTGCATACATTATTTCAAGTTCGATTGTCGTAAGAGCCAAATTGTGTGCCACAGCAGTTTTAAACTCTTGGGTCACAACCACGCGTGTGCCCTATTTCTGATGCATTATAACTTTTTAATTTTACTCAACTCGCCTATTATGTACATTATGCCTTTTTCACTTTACAACTTAACCTACGCTCTAAGGAAACACCATTTCGAGTGTTCGTGTTGACACAGGTTTACTTATGGAAGTGGGTGGCCAAATCAACTTGGGAAATTGATTGATTTCACCTGAAAGGTTTCACATGCTATTCAATTCAATATGCAGATGACAAAATCATCTAGAAAGGTCATAAAGTTCGACAAATTATCCATAGGCTATACAGTAAGGATTGAACGGCGACAAAAATATCGTAACAAATTATGTGCCATGCTTCGCGCAATTTATCAATTGACAACCCATCAAACATCCACATACTCCATTTACATATTGGACTTACGATTAGCCAAATCAAAAACAAAAATTTTAGCAGCCATGGAGCAAAAAACCTTGGGCTGAATATGGAAATCGATATGTGCAGAGTAATAAACTACGATATCCTATGTTTACTTGATCTAACCTTAATTGATTTTTGTGCAAGAGAGGAAGTTCTCGAAACTGGAGCAATAAAATGGTGAATTAAGACACGGAAGCTCCGAAGTACTTATCAAACATTCCCAGTAAATACTTTTAACTCTTCCAGGCTATCTTAACTTAATATACGATATACAGTACTAAACTATACATGCTATTTCCATGGCCACTTGCAATAACTTATGCAAGCAAAGACCAATCTTTTCGTACCTAATCTGCATGAGGACTTCATCTACCCCTAGTCAGAGTTACTTTAGCTCGGCACACCAAGACAAGATTAACTCTAACTATTCATGGTCGTAAGTTGAAATCACTCATATAATTTATTCAAAGAGATTGTGACAATTACAAACGAAACGCTAACCACACAAACCAATTTGGATAAACTGCATTGAATAATCCTGAGAAACATTTGGAGGTCTGACATTAAAATGGAATAAGGATTAATGAAAGTTATTAGAGGTAAAATTACTTTAAGCTGTGAGGCAAATATAGGACAATCACTATCACTCAAAGTTCACTTGACGCAAGAATTAACAAAGAACAGACGTACCAACGTCAAATAAGACAATCAACGGTTGATTTGGCTATTTATTCTCTACGCGGTATACTCTGCTTCTTATCCTTCTTTCTGTCAAGAAATCTGCGTGGCCTGTCATACACAATACAAATTGCTTCTGATTTAGATGACCAACAGGACCTGCAAATAACTTGGATTCATTTTCAATTCAATATGATGTTGTGATCTTGTTACGTGAATTTCATTCTAATTTTTTCTTTTCATCCTTTCCCTTTTATAATCATCACACAAAGCTAAATTTACTTACGTAGATGAACTCAACCAGATACCTCCACATATTTGATAATCACCTCCATTACTCCTTTTATGTGTGATAACTTAAGTCTAAACAAATTGAAAATACCACTGGGTGATTACTTCATATTGTAATACAACCTAAGAAAACATTTCTTGCGTCAACGTGAGCAAAATAATCTCTCGTACATGTGTGTTATACATAATGATGAGTTTGATTTTATAACCCGCTATAGACTTTTATATTCAACTAAGTGTTGAATTCTTGAGTAACTCAAACCTTCACAGATTTTTGAGAATAATCAGACACTAAACTTCCAAGAGACAAAACGTGATGACCTCAAGATACATCTTTGAAAGATGAACTCAATTATGAAACCTGAGTTCATCCAGAATCAAACTACAAATCTAATGTGGTCTAATGCACATTAATTTTTTCTTTATGGTCTTGGAGACAAGTATTTATGGTTCTTTTACTTTCAGACTCTCACACCGCTTTGTGTACTTAAAGAACTTAAAAAGGCCCGTTTGTGAGACTCCTTTCCTTCTGTGTTTTGTGTCCTCTCTTTCTTTAAATGGAACTGTTAGGTTGTATAGTTGAGCAATTCAACTTGACCAAATGCAAGCATCGCATTAAATGATCCTTGTCTTCACGTAACCAGAACATCTTTCTTTCATTTTAAGTCTTGTCATCTGTTCATTTTGCATACACAATCTCAATAAGGATAATTCGATTATGTAATTATTTTATGAATTATAAAATTCTGTTACGGGTGAAAGATTGTCTCTCAGATAATAAACAAATTTCTCTTTCTGCTTCTATGATTACGTAACCAATGCTTTTCGTACAAGATGGTCCTTTGATCAGATTTTGCGGTTTAGAAATTTCATTCTTGTTCCCCAATTCTTTGCAACAACAGGTTGTTGTTCCTCGGGTCGTGTAAATTACCCTTTTGAATACACAAAACAATCTTAATCTTAATTATCCATTGAGGTTGATTGGGGTGATCTGATTTCATTTCCTATTGGTAAATGTTTAAGAAGCATAACAAAGATCCAGAGCATTTTAGGCATCCCTATTCCTGACACTTTTCATTATTTTACCAAGTCCTTAATTTAATTTACTATTGTTTAAAATCCAACTTACATTCCCAGGCGTATTAATAAATCACACACAAATAAAGTAACATTTCATCACCCCATTTAGTTCCACGTGTGCCATCATCGTATATTGTCACATACATGCCCACTTAGGGCTTTAAAACACACAATCAAGCTATTTAATAATCAATTTTAAAATGCCAATTTAATTCCCCATACAATTAGCGGTGTATTCACTTAATTAGCAACAAAAGGATCTTCCCATTCATTTGTCTTGGAGTACGATAGAAATCACCTTCGTCTCGCCAATAGCACGCATGCATTATGCAAAACCCAAGCAACGAGTTTATGACAATTGGCAGGGACCCATTTCATAAGAGAATAGGACATTAAAATTTCAAATCTAAAGTGCTTAACCAAAGATCAGTTTCCCTTTTTATATCTGCCCATATACCTTCATGGAATTTATACCTTTATTTGTACACATAATTGTTCACGTACAACGTATGTGTTAAGTAAGAACAAGAGTTGCTTATTAGTTAGAATCGATGTCATAGTTTTAACGACTAGTCTATCTTTAGACCTGAACCATTGTTGTGAAGGTTCATCTCTTCTCCCAGCATTGTCTTCCATTCATCACACTACACAGCCAGGTGCATTCAAGTTTCTCCTCGGTTTCAATGGTTCTTCGTGAAGAGTTAAGAGTTGCAATTTTAATTCAAGGAGAAGTATCATTAAATATCAAAGAAGTTTTTTAAAAACTTTATCTAATCACGGATTGCTTTCAACCTCACTATTACATACAACCTAAGAAGGGTCTCCACTTAAACACTTGCAGATTGCGGATGACCCATGATTGCTGAACGTAGTGTATTTGTAAGTTGTGAGATGACAAGACAATGCACCACCTATATCTCTCTCATGTCCGTCGTGGATGCGACAAGAGGACTTGCGATTGAGAAATTCAATTCGCTAATGATAATGAAGATAGATGAAAAGAAGATGCAGTCAATTAATTGAATACCAATAGCCTAGGCTTTAGCTGATCACCTTCGAGATTAGGTAAACTGAGTCATGCATGGGAGATCATCGCGTGTGATTTCCATACTAATAAATGGCTAACCCTTTCTCCTAATGATGAGGAAACATGATTTACCATATTTATTAAACTTCTCATGGTTTTCTTGACTAAGACTTCACAGTTGATAGAATCATTTACTTCTCCATAAGCTCGTGTGGATTCTGTGAGGTTACTCAACAAATCAAGTAGGTCATATGGCCCATTGTGGTCCTCTAGTTCCCGAAACATTTCTATGCTTATTCTACGTCTGACGTAGTCTGTACGTCAACACTTCAAGAATTGTTTACAAGGTAATTAATATCGACACAGCAGTTACAGATCATTAGACACAAGAGTGTATAGCTCATCTTATGTAGTCGAACGCACGTCTAAATAGAGTTTTAATGAATGTTTTGCTGCGCATCTACTTCCCAATGCACGCAAGCACATGTAAAAAAGACCATTTATTCTGTACCAAATTACTTTCGATTTCATTGAGTTTCTACAAACATGACAGGAAAAGAACAAATAATAATGAAGTCTGTCAAGAAGACAAGACGAGTAATTCTTAGAGTGAATAATCTCCCTGGCTGTTGTTCACAATTCAAAGAACCACACTCTATAAGCTTCTGGCCTATTGATTGCTTTCCATTAATTGCTGACTTCATTGATGGCTTTAGTCATTTATCACAGTAATGCATTAATTCTCTATCAAATATGATGAGACGAACGCCAACTATCTTAATGTCAATATCGTGCAACCTTGTGCTGCATAAAGATTACACGCAGGACAAGCAGATGGGAATCGGAAAGATAATTTTATGCAGTGTTTCTAATGAGACGAGATTATGGGTTTTACTATGCTAATGGCAAGTGATCAGTAAGTTTTTAAAACAAACCAAGTATTATGAATTCATTGGAACATCTGAGCTACGGGAGCCTCTATTTCAATAATTAAGATGGGTAATTTCAGTTGGAAATCGAAAGTAGTTGGAGGGAACCTTTTCCTTTCATTAACATACCCAAATATTTTAATTCTAACTTAGACTCATTAAGACAAGAGATTTCAGTAAATTGAATGCATTCCAGTGGCTCTAAGCTCTAAATCTTAATGTGTAATTGTGTACAGTGTACAAGCTGAGTTAAAAGACGTGAGCAACTCAACCTTAAGCAAAATATTTAAAACGATCATTCTAAAATTATTATTTTAAAATGTTTTCCACGGCCCTCTTCACAACGTACAGTTTGAAAATAGCACAATATGTATTTTCATGAGAGAACGCAGTTCGTCTTCCTTAAGTGTCTAAAAAGAATCTCAACTCACACAATAGTATTTTCTTTTGTTAAGGCTTAATCAAAGTTTATGATGGTAAATCAAAGCTCATAAGATACACATATGCTGCATGATACACTTATAAAGCACTCGCCTCAACTTTCTACTTCACTATGTAGTGAGTTAATTAGTTACTTCTATTACTGTGTTAACATATTACACGAAGGAACGAGTAAGATATAAGCGGAGTGTGTAGCACACAGAATTACAAAGACTCAGACTTCATCTGAGGTCTTGAACTTTCAGTTTGTCATGTAATTTGTTTAAGAATTACACATGCATCTCTATGAAGAGGTCATATATAGTTACGTCTAATGAAATGAATGATGAAGTAGTAACACTAAAAGACTCACGAATTTCCCCTTAACCCTTGAAGCACACATTTCTAATTATAACTTACCACTCACCACAGTCGGCTCAATGAAAGCAGATTCTTAATTGGACTCAAGTGAGACAATTCACTCTTTTAAAAACGTGACGGGATGCAACGTGACAATTTCATTGTCTACGCAACTGCAAATTTAAAGAATTAATGAATCTGAAACGTGAAATTTTCATGAACATATTATAATAGTTCTCATTACGGCCATGGCTGAAGAAGATTAGGAAAAATTGGATTCATTTGGAAAGATTTACGAACCTAAAATATTTTGTAAAAACCTTAATATTTGAGAATAACTTTGTCATAATTTACTCTATTGCTATTAACAATCCAGAACATTATTATTTTGTTGTAGACCTTATATACACACACTCTACAACAAACACTTTCATGTTGCACGTCCTTTCATTTAAAGTTGCAATGAAACACAAATTACTCTATCGTGGCTCTCTAGTCCAACAGCCAACTATAATTTAAGAAGAGTCCTTAACATTTGTACCTGATTACAAATAATGA
>JAQGAB010001392.1:0-16630 GCA_034696565.1 Isotomurus graminis
TAAAAATAGAGTGGGTAGTAGTAGAGTTGTTGTTGAGAGGTCATGAGGTTGATTCCCTTTGTAGCTGAGTGTCTCTCGGTGGTGTTTGGACTGATGGAAACGTGTCATAAAACGACTCGATGGAGACTCACCCAACTTGGTGGTGATGGATGTCTATTTTATCATCACAACCTCCTTGAGTGAGTCATCCAAGAGGCTGCAAGTCATCGGTTAACTGGAGAGAAAAACAAAACCTTCATCATTCGACCACTCGGTGTGTATCCAATTTGTTCATCTTAAGAGAGTATCAATCAACCATGCCAAAATCTTTGCCCTTTCTCCATCAGCCTTAAAGCTTGCAACTCTGTCGATTATGTCCTATGCATCAATGCCTTCTTTCTTACTTCCCGTGTATCATCCAAGAAATCCTTCTTGTACTACAAATTGTAACAGGTTTCCTCCGTTATGTATACACTGAGGAGTATTCCACCGGATAAAAACGCTGACAGGGGACAAATGGAACTTAATGTAGTTTACAAGTCTACTTGTACTTAATAGAATTGGTTGAGCTTACATATGTGTTTGTGTGTGTGTGAAATATTGTGTAATCGAACATTTTGTTGCTTGTTTAATAGTTCTCTAAGGGTTACTGGTACAAATGCTGTTTCTAAAGATCATTCTAGTGACTATAAGTGGTTGCATGCATCATTTTGAAAGTAACACTGTAGTATGTTCACATGTCTCTGTGTGTGTGTAGTCGTTGTAGACATCAATCAGAAGTAAAAACAGTTTAAAACTTTCCAAGCATTGTGAGAAACCCATTGATGTCCCACTCAGAGGGTGTTAACTATTAGGAATCCAAGTGTAGAAATCGAAATGGCTAGAAAGAGAGATGTCATGTACACATACATATAATGTGTACTTGTTAGAGATGAAGAGATTCTCATCGGTTGCATGGTGTGATGGTGTGGGAGTTGTAGAAAGGACGGTCAGAGATGAATGCTACTGCATAGTGCACATACCACCACAGGATTCATATTAGAATGTTAGAGTGATGTTTTTGTTCAAAGACGATACGGGAGAGACAAGCGGTGTAAAAACCAGATGCTCGAGAAAGAGTCCATTAAAGCAGAAGCGGATTGTGGATTCGATTCTGTTGAAATTTTTTGAGTGGAACATATTGAAAGAAAATAAGATGATTTATTACATCATGCCTTGTTGGTTTAAATCAGAAAGGAGTAAATTTGTATTCCATTCTTCCTTTCTCTTCTTCCCAGACAAACGGAGGTTGTATTCGTTCAATTCGTTCTTATATATTCTCCCTACAACGAGTCTAGAGAATCTTTTATACACGAAATATATTAAACCTTCGCATAGTGAGACACACTGTTGGTTTTTTGATGGATTTGCCAAAACCCTCTCCAGCGTCGTCTTGCCACTCCTCGCCTAAAATCTTGTGAGAAATGTTAGTCCAGAGAAGAGAGATTAGATGAGCAAAAATTACAGGAAAAAAAGCACGAAAGAAAGTGTGTAGAGAAGTACCCATCTCATTTGGGACTAGAGACTTCATTAGATCCTCTTAGTTTGACTTTATTATGAAGAATACTCCGAGTAAATGAAGTCCTGTCAGTCTTCCACTTAACTTACACATGTATCTGCATGATATTTTAGTCAGTTTTAATAAATCTGTAGATCCACTTCCATTAGTATCTTCTCCATAGAGAGAGAGAGGCGAGAGATGAAAAAATTGTGAGAAAAACTGTGAGAAAATCTGTAACATAAACTTCATTCGCAGAAGTGGAAAGACAGAAAGATGGGAAAGTGTGTGTGTTGTAGGTTATAGAGATACTGTAGAATTTAGACGAGGATTGTGCAACTTCTGACTCCTATCATAATAATATCGTCGTGTTGGGTAGGTATATAAAGACACATTTTTTTCTCAGATAAGCAGGAGAACATCTGCTTACAGTGTAATAATCTGGCTGGAGTGATGGATACTTCAATTTCTCATTCGTATCAATTCCCAGAGAATGTATGTGTGCATGTGCATGGTTAATGTATTATATATACTCCAGTAAAGTGAACAAAAGGAGAAAGAAATATATATGGAAGAGAGACGTTATGAAACACGTGAGAAAGGGTCAGAAATCCACTATAGTAAAGTTTTGCAGCCAGAGTTTTTGCGAATTTAACGGAACATGAATCCAGAGAATTTTTACGCCTTAACGCTTCCCTTATATGAAATGAAAAAAGTGAAAAATATTACAAAATGCAGAATTAAAGCTTCTTACATGTAAAATAATTCTGGGCTGAGTGAACATGGAGATTTCACGGGGAAAACGTTCCATTGTTCATGATTCATGAATGTGTTTAATTTGAAAGGTGCTAAATATTGTATAAATCCACAACAATCCGGAGACAAGACGGTGTTTTTATGCTTTCACCCCTAATTGTATTTTGACAGGTGAATTTCTCAAAAATACAAGTGAAAGGATGTTGTTCAAGAACTGGAATGGCTTATGGAATATCACAATACCCCAATTTCGAATGTGGTTTTAACTTCCATTGGTTTTTAGTGTGAAGAAGGGATCTCCAGCTCATGATGAAGGAGCCATTGTTGACGAACTGACCCGTGCTATTTCAGTATGGTCACGGTCAACACCTCTTCGATTTACCAGACTTCCTAAGGAACGAGCTGATGATGCAGACATTAGAATTGTATTTTCCAAGTAAGACCATTTAAATATGTGTGTGAGTGTGTGTGGTACAGAATTTTTGTTCCCAAGAATGTAATACCATTTTGTGTGTGTTTGTGTGACTCCAGAGGAAACCATGAGGACGGATATCCGTTTGATGGAAAAGGTTCTATTCTTGCTCATGCCTTTTTCCCCGGAACTGCTCAAGGAGGAGATGCTCATTTTGATGATGATGAAGTCTGGGTTATCAACGGAAAGTCCCATCAAGGAGAAGGTCAGTTGTTTAAGTTTTGCCCAAAAATTTCCCAAATAAGGTTCTCTCTGTTCAAGAAGGCATAATCAATTTATTTTCCTTCACCACAACCAAAGACACACAATGGAGTCTGACAGAGGAAACAAGCTTATCTGAATATGTGTGTGTTTCTCAGAAGGCACAATCCTACCCCGTAGTTTTCGTTTCCTGTCAAGCGACTCTTCTTATCGGAGTTTTCTGTGCATTTATTCATCTCTACCAACCATATTATCGCACATTTGGTTTTGCTACACTGATAATATTATTAAGACACCAATTACAGTTAGAGATAAGGATAAACCGGAAAAAATGTTTTATGAAGCACGCCTACACTCGTAAATGTGATCCTTCACATGACAGCTTTATTCTTTCATTTTCTTAAGAATAGTTTCACATTTCACAATGAATGGAAAGCTTAGTTTAGAAGCATATCGTTAGGCATATATGACCACATAATTCGAACCATATTTAACATTCCACGCAGTGAACAAAGTGGGTGATGCAATAAACTGACTGACAAATCAACGGGTACTTAATAAGCAAAGGAAAGGATGAGTTTATCTAGCGAATAAATTTCTAGCGATGTAAAGAATCATAGCGTGTTATGAATTCAAATGATTTCTTTGTGATGAGATTAGGGTGAGGAAGCCAGAATATTGGGAGATTAGTCTCCAGTCAGAGTGACTTGAGAAGAGAATCATGTCGAAACCACAGTAGAGGGTGATTACTGCACAGTAGAATAATAACTCTTCGATAAGACCGAGTTTTGGAACAGTTCTGTATATATTTGTGTACGTAGCATATATAATGAGTTGGCATTTGGGCAAATATAAAGCTTAGACACATAATGCAGATGAGATGAAGAAGGAAAAGTCGACTGGGTTGAACCGAAGAGAAAAAGGTCGTAAACTAAATTTGAGTTTTATTGCCGATTTTTCCACAGGGACGAGGCTGTTTGCCGTGGCCGCTCATGAATTTGGACATTCATTGGGTCTCTCGCACTCGGATGTTGATGGAGCACTGATGTACCCTTGGTATCAGAATTTCGACTACGATCTGCGTCTCTCCAGAGACGATGAGTTGGGAATTCAACGAATTTACGGTAGGATGAGAGAGTTTAGCTTGAGACCTTTTGTGAAAAGTGCAAACATTTTTTGAGAGAGTCCTTTCAACTCCCAAAAACTGTCATGAGATGTGGCTCTGTGGTGTGGCAGACTGCATTGTGTGACACGACAAGTATTATTCGTGTACGTCAGTTCTAAAGTTGGTATGTGTGTTTTGTGTGTGGCAGGTTCGGTTAGCAAATGGGCTCCAAATCCTCATAAACCGGATAGAAATGATGGCAACCCAAGAGTTGCAACCACTCCTCCGAAAGTGACACCGAAGCGAGAAAAAACATATTACCCGTCTGATGGGAGACCAAGCACATGTGATTCATCCTACGATGCGATCTCCCTCATTCGAAATGAACTTTTTATTTTCAAAGGACGATACTTCTGGAGAGTCAGTTCCACGCCAAATGATAACCGTCTCTTGAAGGGATACCCATCTCTCATCACCAACATGTGGCAACGACTCCCACCTAATATCACCCATGTGGATGCTGTTTACGAGCACAATGAAGTGGAAATCATTTTCTTTATTGGTAAGATTTCAATTAGAATTTGTTCTATGCAAAGTAACAAGTAGGTTAATGGGAGAAAGAACTTTTATATATTGGGATGCACGCTCTGATTGATACGTTGAATGGTTTTAAAACTATAGGGCGTTACTTCTGGAGGTTCAAAGGGATAGACCTGATTTATGGCTACCCAAAACCACTGACTTCAATGGGAATTTCACCTGACGTGGAGAAGATTGATGGAGCTATGGTTTGGGGTCACAACCAAAAAACGTATCTATTCTCTGGAAACCAGTACTGGAGGTAAATAAGCATACAAAACGACTAAATCATAAAGAAATGGCTTTCTCCACACGTACACATGTATGTCGTATAAGGGAGAGATCCTTCAAGTCAGAAGTAGGAGAAGGAGAGAGAAAACTAATCTGGAATTTGATTTCTCTCCCCTTTGTCTCGTTGTCTTCGTATCTCATCCCAACATTCTGTTTGTTACAGGCTGCAAGACAACGCTGAAAGAAATATGCTGGCCGTAGAGTACGACTACCCAAAGAGCATGTATGATGTGTGGAAAGGTGTGCCTACCAACATCGACTCGGTTTTAAGATGGAAAGATGGAAATTCATACTTCTTTAAAGGGAAAGTATTTTGGAAATTCAATGACAAACACATGAAGGTTGAAAGTGAAAACCCAACTTTGTCAGCTCCATTTTGGATGGGCTGCACGAGCACTCCAATTGTACCTACGAACGGAAATCCAATAAGCCCAACAGCTGGAACAAGTTTTGGAATCTCCTTAACTCGGTCTAAACCTTTAGGAATTGTCCTTTGCGTTACCTTTGGACTTTTAACTACTCGCTTGTTTTCCCAATGACCTGGACAGGAATTCCATTAAATCGTATCGCTCTCTACTCACTGACTTTAAGAACGTATTCTTTTCTGCCACATTGAGCGCAAAAATCTTATATCTGAGCTTTTCATGTAGGTCCACTACAGACACACTGAGCTTTAAGCGCTTATAAGTCCACACGGAAGCCTAGTGATATACATTCTCATCGACAGTATCACCACAGACACTTTGTCTAATGCTTTAAAAAAGTAGTATGCGCATAAAATCCAAAGGTAGAACGAGTAATTGCATCAACAATCTCGGGTGTTCAGTAAGAATAACAATTCCTTGAGAAGAAAAGGCTTTCGATCGAAGTGTGTCTCCGTACTTTTTTGGGATCTTTATCCTTATTTAGGCTTTCTACTTTGAAAAGAACAACTCTGTAAACTACCAAGAGCAGTGTACTGGTCATTTTTGTACCAAGACGCTGTGTACTGTTACTTTTTAAGCCTTTCTCTCACTTAAACTTTAGTCTAAATTCTGCCTTTAATCCTTAAAAACAACATGACTTAAGATAAGAATAAGTCACGACCCGTGCATGGCTTCTCGTGACTTCATGGAAACTATAAACCCTTTTCTTTAAGTGGTGTCCAATTAACTCCTCTAGACGCTGTTGATTAGCAGTTCTGGTGTGAGAATACGAGTTCGTATTGTTGATGTATATATGTGTACGTCCGAAAAAATGCCACAAGGAGGTCATACGTGTGCTACTTTTAACACACAAAATAACTCTGTAGAAATTGAACTTTGCCAGTGTCGAGCTTTGATTCTAAATCTCCTGTCCATACACACGGAAAGGACCATCAAATTTAAGCTCAGGATTACATCTCTCTTCAATCTTTCACGGAGAGAGACTACGTATAGGGAAGTGCACACTGCTATTCACCCAGTTGGTACTTTCTCAGGAGTTTTGTTACTTTCTAAATGGAATGGATCTTCTCTGCCTCTCTTTGGAAAAGATACTCACAAAGAAATCTATCGATTTCGATGTTTAGTGTGTGTACTGCATTGCACTGCCGTAATGAAGTCAATACAAACTCTGATGCAGGCTTTTCACTGCTCATTTCTAATAATCTTGTCAGTTCATTGTTAGCTTTGAAAAACCTGATTCCCACTTCATACAGTGGCAAATCAAGACTTAAGTCAGTTACAAAAAAGCTTTCTCCACTATATATCCCCCGTCTCACAGTCTGATTTCGAATTCTTATGATTCGTTCTATTGAATTGTCGGCCAGGAACATAATGTGTATTTTCATACATATGCAACTTTTAAAAAAACGATGTGATAGGATATTTAACTAGAATATATTTGTCTATAAAAGATCGCTAAGATACATTCCTACAATCATGATGAATCGACAGTAATTATTAGTTACACACTTTATGGTACTCGTGTTTCATAAGCAACTGAACAAATCTAGTGGAAAGCTTTCTAATGAGCTTTAGTATTTAATTTTGCATGTTTAATTGCGTGAAGATAAAAGGAAGAAGTGAAATGTCTATATGTGTACCTCTAGACTTTAGTATTTGTAGTAGAGAAGAAGCAACGGGGGGAAGTGATAGAGAAGGATTTTATTATGGAAGTTATGACTTACTTTGTAAATGTGGGATGATGATGATGATTATGTTCGCTAATGAATTTTAAGCTGTTACTCTCCAACATGTACTCACATCATACATGAGTAAAGTAATGTAATGGTACACATGAATAATATATGGAACTGAAAGAGCAAAAAAGCTTTGAATTAAGTTATATAAGCGGATTGACTATGTGTAGAAGATAGAAATCAATAATAATGCCAAGGCTTAAAGGTAAGAATATAACGATTTAAGGCCTCAAATGTTTACTGTGATTGTAGTACAGAAAACCCAGCTTTATTTAAATGTCGTTCCTTGACATTTTGCGAAAATGGGACGCATTAATTGCCTTCATGGAGATCTTTCGGAAAGTTATGAGCGTGTGTGTGTGTGTGTCGAGGGTGAAAGAACTATTTATGAGCAATCTTATAATATACAGAGAGAGAAAGCCGTGTAGAGAAAATGTTGAAGTACTTTTACTTTTGCACACAGAAAGTGTAAGGATCTGTAACTTTTTTTTGTTAAGACATTTTGTTTGTGATTTGCTGCATAAATACCGAATATTAATAAAAAGAATATGTCAAAAATATGTTTGTGTGAAAGTTTATTGTCTCCCACACCTGGTGGGGAGGTAACTACATCATACATCCAAGAAACTTCTTAAGTAGGTTCAAAAACATGGTATGAGCTGTGATAGAAGCAAACTTTATTTGTACGCGACCTGGATCAACACTCAATGATAAAAGTATCAGTCATTTACTCTCAAGTTGGATGATATAAACAGAGGAACAACTATTATTCTGGGGATTGGGGTCAATCGGGAATATTATTGTAATATTGAGTCATGAAGGAAATCATGGTGCATGGAAGATGATTACAACACGCAGTACACTAAATCTACAGTTTATATTCTGTATACAAATACATAACTAACAATAAGAGTTTGTTGAAGATAATGCGGAAAGTATGGAAAGTGTGAACCAAAACTACCCAATGAATCCAGTAATCTTTTCAAAAAACGATGGCTCTGGTTTAAACCTCCGGGCGTCATTATCCCCATTGCTGTAAATGTCCGATGTCTCCTCCTGGGGAACTCTTGAAGGATATTCACTTCGGTGGCTAGGGTACTCATGAGATTCTTGGGGAGTATATCTTTGCTGTGGCCAAGGAAGTCCAGAAATGGATGGGACAGGTCGACCTTCATGTCGAAATCCAGGGTTGTAGTACCCTGAGTAGTATTTGGGTGGTTGGTAATTATAATACGTAGGGAGTTCAGGGGGAGGAAGCGTTGGAGGCATCTTTGAATAGTCCATTGTTTCTTCAGTCTCATCAGTATCCTCTTCTGTCATCGGGATTTTCAACTCAGGAAGAGGAATCGGTTGGAAAAATCCACCCTGACCTGCCAAAACCACAGATTCATTAACACAAAGATATAAGGGTAATTATAACGAGGCTTGCATGCTACTGAATCCGGTGTAATTACAAGATAACCGACCAGAATCTTAATGTGTTACTGCATGGAAAGATGATTAAGTGGAATGAGGGTAAAGTGAGACGCTTCGTGGCCAAAGGAACAAAGTCGAAATTGAGCGGGAAAGCAAAAAAGTTGGTCCACCACCGACCAACCACCTGCGAGCAGCACGAGAGTGTCAGTGCAGCTGAGAGAACCACTTGTTCTCATCTTTTCCTCTTTTCCTCGTCGGCTTCACAACTAACAACGTTTATTCATCCGAGTTGTCAGTTGTCAGTGGGGGATAAATAAACGCTTACCTTCGAAAGGAAGTTGTAGGTCGATCTTATCTTCAGCTAGGTCATCATCACCATCGTCAGAGTCTTCTTCCACATCGGACCTTGTTCGTGAGCCGCAGCACTTGACAAGGTTGTGAGGACACAAGGTATCTTCACGTCGCCAAACAACGTTCTCCTCGATCCGTTCGCAGTCTTGTGGAGGTAAGCAGTAGCATTGAGGGTCACTTTCTTCCTCGAATAGTTCGTCATTGTTGCCGGAGGTAAGTGGGGGTGTGGGTTTTTGAATGAAAATTAGTCGAGAGTCAGTAGGTGAAGATGATGATTCAGGTTCACAGCACCGGACGGTGTTGTGTGAGCATCCGAAACCAAATGAGTAGTCTTTGTATTCCTCAGGACATTGCGCGCGGGGTTTGCAGGTACATCGCCGTTTAGGGCGCTTGCTGTTGTTGGGGGAGGTAAGCTGGGGTGTGTCGGGGAGGGTGGCTTTGTCCGCGGTGTACACGAAAGGCGTGGCGGAGGAGGTCAACGAGGATGAAAGCTCCTCCTCCTCGTCTTCCTCTTCCTCTTCCGAGTTAATGAGGAAGGAGTTGGGGTCAGAGCTAAGGTCAAAAGGGTATGCAGCGGGTGGCGGGGGATTCTGCTTTAAGCGACCGGTGCAACAGAACGAAAAGTCTTTAGGGCAGTTAATCGCCTGGAATTAATTTAAGGGTTCAGGAATACGAGAATTAGCGATTAGGTAACAAGTTAACAAATTGTGATTAATGAACTGCAGAATGTACCATGAAAGTTGACCGAGCAATGAGGATGTCGCAGGTGGTGGTGTTTTGCATGCAAAGACACGAGTCCAAGTCCACCTCCAGTTTGGAATTCAGTGGAAGCGGCGGAAGTTCTGATGAGGATGTTGTGGTGGCTTCTGTGGTCAGCGCCGAGTCATTATTTGCACTGTAAATCGGTGTTAGAATTTATTTATCAGTTTTGGAATTAATCCTTGGGTTGTTTGAGATTAGTGTTTAATTTCTTACCTGAAATCTGGGGTGGTTAGTAGAGAATCCGAAGCGACAGCTGAATTGGTTTGAATTATTAATTGGGTAATTAAAGGAAGGATTGATAATGTTAGTATCATTTTTGAAAATTATATTAATTGTGCGCTTTCTTAAGGATAGAGGAAGACGGTTGTTCTTGTGAGCCCTTAGAGAGTAAGCAGGGTACTGTCTTAGGTTTTTTATTTCGAGCATAGGTCATATATCTGTCAGGAATGTGAGTAACATTGCTTTATTGGTGAAGGGATTGTTGTAGTTCCTGGGAATCCAGGAATGACAAAAATGTCTCGTGAACTTGACCTTATTTCAATGGCACTGGTTGTGCGGTGAGGTGCAGGTGCACTTAAAGTGAAGGAACTCACACATTGTCACATTGTAAGCAACACAGAGGTAGTTGTTCAAGTTGCTATATATAAGGGAAAGGAAAGTAAGTAGCGGTGAGCGGAAGAAAAGTAACCATTCACTTTGTTCATATGACAAAAAGGTGTTAAGTGGATTTTGACAATTGCTGTACATGTTTTTTTCAAATGCCGGTTGGGCGACTTATTAGCCGACAAGACATGACTTTATTAAATGTAGAAAGTATGGTTATTATTAGGATGCTAACGAACACCACCTGCGTTTGACTCATTTGTCGAAAGAGAAGAAGAATGTATATCTTATGTCTTTTTAAAATGGTGACTGAACTGGTAGTCTGAATGGAAGTGTAAAATACAGCTGCTATCTGAATATTCTGGAATTATATTTTTGCTGAATCTGTAATCCTGAAAGTGTCGTTGATAACGATAATTTGAATCTATGATGGCTTTCATGAAAACTTGTTAGACATGAAGTATTGTACAATAATACTGATTATTTGTTTGTAGAATGGAAGTGTTATAGCTTAACTAGATGTGTAAGAATAAGTTCCCAGGATAATTAATATTATATGTGTACCTAAACAATTAATATTTATGTATGTGTAATGTGTTGTTTGCAGTCAGCTATGGGGGAAACTCGAAGACGACAAACTGCTGGTGGAAGCGCTCACTTAGATGAGAATGGTACGTGACATCTGACATTATAATAATTATATGAGTAACCTGTAACCGTAGTCGTAGTAATTGAAATTCAAATTCTGTTTCTTTTTTGTGAACTAGGTGAAGATCTTACTCAACATTATTTCACGGCGGATGAAGAAGCAATTAGGCTTAGGCCAAAAGAAGGCTTACCATGCAGTGCATTTATGCTCTTCCAGCTTGGGATTTTAGCCTGTTTAGGCTTGATTATGCTTGTTTTTTGGGCCAGCGGTCCCGTCCAGCGACAACAGATGTTAGACTTTCGTGATAAAATCAAAGAATTACTTCCAAAGCCCCCGAAAAATCTGGATGCAATTTCACCCTCCAAGTTCCAAGATCCCGATGAGTTTCCTCCTGTAACAGACGAGCAATTGGCTGAAGCTCATAATTGGAGGGACGGGCCTAGTTCAGATCCTAACCTGCGTTTAATGACGAATGATGATATTAAATACGTTAAAGGAGGAAAGTTGTACTTGGTGGTCGTTGGACATGTTTTTGATGTCTCAAGTGGTTCCAAGATGTACGAACCTGGATCAGGATACCACGCGTTCATAGGTAAATGATTTGTTGCCTTACAATTATGGATGCAATTAAAATTGCTGTTTGATAAATGTAGGGCGTGACGCTTCCAGAGCATTCGTTACCGGTGAATTTCAAGAAAAAGGTCTGGTTGACGACCTATCAGGATTAGAGTCACACGATTATATCGGGTTGATTGACTGGATCAAGTTTTATTTAACTCATGATAAGTACAAGTTTGTTGGTGAGTTGGCATTGCACAAGTTTTTTAAAACCTCTTTCAACCCCACTCCACAGAATTATACTAAAATACTTTTTTGGCGTGCAGGTTATCATATTGGATCTTACTTTGATAAAAATGGAAAGGAAACTGAACGAATGGCTCAACTGAGGGAATGGGTTAAGGATGCGGAAAACATGGCCGAAAAGGAAGAAGACCTGAAGAAATTGTTTCCGCCTTGCAACGTTGATTGGTCTGCGGAAACTGGATCCCGTCTTTGGTGCAGTCCTTTGAGGTAATAATGGAGATGAAAGAAATTACAGGTTTTAAATTTGTTAAAAACACTATTATTGATTTTCAGCGGAGGAATTGATCGTGACTGGGCCGGGTATCCTCGTGAATTTTTCGAGAAGGCAGATAAACCAGCGCGTTGTGCATGTGTTCATCCTAATCATTTGGCGGATCCTAGATTAAAGCTTTACGAAGATTGTGAAATGGACTCGGATTCATGTTCCTTGCAACCAAAAAAATGATCCTGGCTAATTACTTTTTCCAGAGGGCTCAACTTACTTTTACATTCTACTCCATCGAAATACCTGAGAAACGAGACTTTTATTTCGTGTGCTTGTACTGTCAATACCCAAACTTCTTGATAATCATATACATTTCCCCCACGCATCTCTAACATAGGAGGGATTGGGGATTTTATTATTAGAGAGATAGGGGTGGGGGGGATGCATATGATTATCATGAAGTTTTTGTATTGACACTTCTTTCGTCTATATATTTCGGTATGTTATTAGAAACAGGTTGTGTACATTATAAAACTACCCTCAATTTAGAAACGAACAGTCTGTAGTAGTCTAACGTACTTACAAACGAGCAAAATTTTATGTGTAAAATATTTAATTTTAATGCAAATTATTCAGCAAAATAAACTATAAATATTAATAATGTAAAAATGACCAATCAAGTTTTATTTACGTACGCTCTAAGCGCAAACCTATTTCATTGTAATAATGGTTTCACGTAGTTGCACCAAAAGCTTAACATGTATTCACATTCTTAGGTATTAACGTTTATCGTATATAAGATTCATACTGAGAAATTCATGAGCACTCCATCCATTTACAAATTATAATTATACATTAATAACACAAATACAATAATATTGTATACTGCATAGATTTTAGACTAAATTAACAGGCAAATGAGCAATAGATTTCAGTATTCAAGTACACAAATTATGACGAAGGCAATTGAGATTTACAGGGACAATGAAAAGTTGAAAAGATAAAAAAATGTCTTTGCAATATGAGGAAAGCTTCAGGATGAAATCTGTTGCTCAAACTTGTTTAATAGAAGACTGATGATATTACTGTACTCTAAATGAGCTCAAACAACTCGGCGAACTTCGAAGAATCTCTTCAGGTAGTAAACTTGGCCCACAGTCATTGCAACAAGCACAACTGCTTCGAAAAAAGACCACATCACAACGCGGGAATTGGTGGACTCATTGATCTTACGGTGAATCTTGTCTCTCACTTCCATGTACTCTTGTTCGTGCTTCACACCCACTAAGGCCGTAGAAAGTTCCTTGATCATTTCCGCGAGTTTGTTAGGATGAGCTACAGAAGTGATATTACTTGTTTAGTAAGTTTAACAAACCAATACGTAAGAAAATGTATCTGATAACAAAACTAAGCTCACCTTCTCCATCAGCACCAGCAGCTGGAGCCGCTTGCGGTTCCGCCACGTCCATAGAAAACATCACTCCTTTCGGCGTCATTGTCGACATTTTGTTGCTGAAGCAGTAAGTGTACGCTCCAGTTTTGGCAGCAGCGAATGTAATCTTTCCGTTACTCTCCCGTTCCCTCGTGATGATTTCCTCACCTTCAGGACCCGTAACTCGAACATCGATATCCAAAAATCCTCCTTCAATCACCTCAAACGTCAACCCTAGAAATACAATTCCTCAGATGAATTTTACCTACCAATCCAACACCTGTCAGCAATTTATAAATGCTTCAAAAACCTACCCAACTTGGTCCCATTCTGCACTTTATCAAAGAAACACTCTTCGGCATGAGCATCAACCGTAATGAAGTACGGAAGACTACTCGGGAGCAGCTGGAACAACACAAACACCAGAATTTCTGTTCCCCACTTCATCCTTCTGTAAAAAAAACCCTAATAGATTTAAACCAGAGACATGATTTCCCCACAAACAAAGGTCAAAAGAGTACTTACACGGTGGTGGGTAGGACGGAGGGACACACACGGTACACTTGACTTAGGTCAGAGGTCAGGAAGAAAGTGTGTTGATGATGATGACGAGGATAAACTCAGAGTGACAGAGTGAGTGAGAATTAGCCGACAGATTGAAAGAGAGGATTTTGAATTTGGCGCGGTTGAGCTCAGAGTTGACGTGTCGTACGGATGGTTCTCCTCCTCCTTCCCAGAGGAAGTCTCCTCACCCAAACCAACCACACTGCCCATCAACATCATCCAAAGTGAGACTCTCATTTCATGACAATGTTTTTGTTTACACACTTAATGAATTCATATGAAAATTACATATTCCTACACACTAATTTGTGTAATTTATGAAGGTGTAAGATTTCATAACATTCAACATTGGCATTGGGTTTAATAATGCCATGAAACTATAGTTAGAAATCATACACAGTTGACAGTAATACACACACTGTCATATAAACTGTTGTGAAAAAAGCATTGTTGATTCTGCGATTGTTGTAAGTTCAAAGGTCACAACAAATAATGTTTAGATGATTAATACAAATGTAAATAAATTGTGGTATTGGTAGAAGAGAGTTTCATAATGAATGATTTTTGCTAGTTTACATTTGATATTATTAGCTTTGAGACTTTGATGATAAAATCATATGAAAACAGTTAATCGAAGGTTAGTAAAAAGTCATATAGAAGGACGATTTAATTTTCATGTGTGAGAACATAGCAGACGTAGGGTGTAATTTAGTGCAAAACTCCGGTTATTTCCATGAGACGCCTTTATCAAACAAAGTTAATAGTGGTTATTTAATGTTTCCCATTTAAATTGCATACAAACACATCATCTAAATTAAAAGGCATGCGAACAACAGTTAATAGTTTCTTTTATTCTCTCCTCTACTTTATTATATGGCAACACAAGATTAAACAATGATGTTCTCTGTGAGTGTATGAGTTTTGTGTTAGCTTTCGTAGTTCAGTTAATATGTGTGCATTAAGGAGGCCTACTGCTGATGCTTGTGTGAATATATACGCATATACGTCTCTTGTAGGGGGGGTTCTGTGCCAAAATCCCTCCACACTTTATGCACCTCGTATTTCTCCTTATTTAAGTCCATAATGCTGGACCTTACATATCCAAATATCCCTTAAGTTTCACCAAAAGTAGACTTACAAATATGCTCCATATAACAAAGCTTTCTAAACAGGCTTGGCTTTCATGTGTCCCTGTGCTTGGAAGAAACCCTCTTGAACAACGAAAAACCCTTCGGGAGAAAGTCAAACGCATAGTTTTCCCCTAATAATAGGATGATTTTGGTAATTTAATTAAGGCACATGTCAATTAGGAGTAGTGGGGGAACTAGGGGTGTGGTTTAATTGAGGTATGGTGGATGCTGGAGGAAGTATGAAGGAGATTAAGTGGCGAGGAGGCCAAGAAGGACGGGCGAGTGGCAAGGAAGCCTCCGCGTAGCGAGGGACCCGCTGCTGCACACCCGACCAACTCCTCCTCCTCTTCCCCAAATCAATTGTTTTGCCATTGCCAACGAACCCACCAGCTGATCCACACTTGTTCGTGTGACACTCGCACGCAACTCCTGCTCTGTTGATATTTTGTCGTTTTCAAACATCCGTCTACCTCGTGAAGTGACCTCAGCCCTTTGACTTGGAAGTGACCTCTACTACTAACAAAGAAGAGGCAGACCACGTGTGAGACCCCCACCACCAACCGACATGGCTGACAAGTAAGTATTATTTACCACTCAACACTTTCTTTGTTTAGCATTTGAGTTAAGTAACAACAACTGGTGAGATGAACTAGTGCGTCGTATTTTTTCATTGGTTTAGTGTTTTTTTGTTTTATCTGGTAAAGAAATGGAGCACTGAGGAGCATTTGGGGTTAACCTTATAAGTGTGTGTGTGTTTGCTTAGGGCTGAGGGTGTTTTATGTACTTTATGACTTGTTGATTGTTTTAGGGGAGAGTCCAAAAGTCGGGGGAAGGGTTCACCTAATAAAAGTCCACAGAAAAAGTCACCTACAACCCCTACAAGTCCTGTAAAGAAGGAAGTGGTGACAAAGAGTCCTCCAGTGTCGTCTATTGCTGAATCTTCTAAGGCAACAACGTCGTCGTCGTCGACGATGGCTGAGGAACTTCGGAAAGCTGCTCAGGATGAAAAAGTTTTGCTTGAGGAGATGGTGAATGTTGAAGAAGTTGCTGAAGGTGATAAAAGTTGGAGATGTTTTTTGTGAAGGTTATCACGTGAATGATGAAAGGGTAAATAACTGTAAAAATGTGACCGCAGGTGCTGCTGGGGAAGATGAGGTGGGATGGTCAGGATGGTTCACCAACACGATTGCTTCAGCGAAAGAAAAGTCTAACGAAATGCTTCAGTATTTGAAGCAAGACTTTTCAGAGTTCACTGACACCGTTTCTGAGGCCGGGAGAGATCTGAAGGACAAATTAAAATTGGAAGAAAATGCTAACAAAGCTGTAACTGTGGTTGGAGAGAAGGTAAACGTCGTCTTGGAACAGATGTCTACTATTTTTGGAGTAGGACCTGATGACGGCGATGAAGAAGCGTTTTACGTCGGCAGCTCTGGACCTCTTGTAGTCGACAGGATTCAGGTGTGTGTTCATTGTGGTGTATTTGTGTCTGTTGGATTACTGGAGATGTAAGGTTTGATTTGATGCTGGTAGGCCAAGATATATTCCCTTGGATTGGACGAAGCAGTTTTCTTAA
>JAQGAB010001393.1:0-16623 GCA_034696565.1 Isotomurus graminis
TCCAACTCACGTGATTTGTCGAGGTTTTTCTCTCATGAATATATCAGAGGGGGTCAGGTGAAGTATTTGAGACAAAATTAGTCGGAGCACAAATTCGTGTTGTCGACATTTAGCGCGATATTGGCCACCTACGTGAAACAACTTATACACCATAGAGGGTGAAGACAATTTATCAAAAGAAATTAAGGTCTTCATTTCTATTATCCAGAAGAATTTATATGCAAATCAGCTGATAAACTGATCACTGATTCCCGTTGACATTTGACACAAAATATTTATGAAATATGTGTAGTCTCAATATGCGATTTTGTGTACGTTTGAAAATTTCACAATTACAGTCGTAGATACATGTATACACTAGTTTGAATATGAAGACAATCAAGAATGAAAATATATCGATCTATTAATATGAACTATATAAGTGGAAATACGTGTCTTTGTAACCACGTCCACAAGACGTCCACGTGAGAAGATCTTCCCATCCACATGAGAAGATCTTCATGTCTTCACCTTCCTAACACCATACAAAGGAGAGTGTACTGTAGAGAGAATAGGGATTTGAGGGAAATTCAGATAAATGTACTACTCTTCAGGAAAATACTTTTAACCATTCTAGGTTATAGCTCCCTTAAATGTGATGTGAGTTAAGATATTCGGTTTCCCTGTTTAGGCTTAAAATTAAGTTTGTCTCAACTACCGTGGAATCCTCAAGTTATAAATAAACAATTCCTTTTTATTATGCACTCCTCTGTGCATTAATCTAAACATTAATTTCCCCGTCACTAAACTCGATAAAGCCTATCTTGCGCGATCATCCACCGCATGACGCTGGGACATCCAGCAGGACCTTGCCGTCTTTTCTCTGTCTGAACTTCATTCCTCTGGTGACTGATAAGATTCCATGGGCAGACATTTACCTGCACAACGCTTTAGCCAATTATAAGGCTCTCGACTCACCCGGGTCTCGGAAAACTCGTGGACAAGGTTGCAGTAACTCCCAACATCAACCAGTGGATCAAAAAGCGTCCGAGTTTTAGTGACGACGCTGAAACAAGATGCAAACTGCACAACAAAGGCATATGGTATCCAAGTAAATGTATTTATTTGTATTTATCATAAAATTACAAAAATAATAAAATTAGAGTATAGTTATTGAAGTATTAGTTGCGTGTGTAAAGTAATGCTGGATAAAAGTTAAGGTAGGACACGATGAAGGGACTCATACTCTAACTAAAACGGCTGACGCATGCATTATGGATGAGAATAAACCCACTGCCTTCGTTGTGAACCGCTGTAGTCCAGTGGCGAGCACGTCGGTCTATCTACCAGACCACTCCGGGTTCTATCCCTCCTATCTCTATTCTATTACTATTATCTAAATCTATTATGTAAATCACTTTTTGCTACTTTTTACTCCATTTTAACTTAAAATTGAGCTTCTTTTAATATCACAATTGTTTTACCTGATCTTCCTAACCGCTATGCTATCATACGCTAGGAGCATTTATCTGATTTCCCCTATTGAAGTCCATATTAGCTAGTGGAATTAATCTTTTTGCAATCCATATATTCCATTAACTACATCTGAGAATATCCCTTATAGTTATCCTACATGTATCTGTGATAATAATAGTCTAATTTGCAGTCATTTTCAGTCATAAGGACCAGGTTATTGTTTCCTAGAATTAGTAGTCAATCAAGACAATATAAATACGAGTAATATTTAAGATACGCAACGATGCCGGCGGGTTGGAGTTTGATAGGGGGAAAGAAGGTCCTGTAGGTAATAATTGCGCGGTCAAACGCGATGTAGCCTGCTCTAAAGTAGTTCACAACTAAGACATTTCTCTAAAAATGCCATTCTCTCAGTTTTGGATAAAGTGTTGGATATGGAAGGATCGAGGGATGGACTGCGTCTTGAGTCAGCGACCCTGATTTTCTCTTCCTCTGTTTTCACTCTCCATGATACTCCAGTTCCTCCATTCTCCACGGTAGATACAATTTTCTATTCGATAACCGCACCGTTTCGAAACTTGGCTAAACTATACGTCAAGCTATATTAGTTCACAAACTATCAAACTGTGAAAGCCAGCGAAAGCATCAGGGGAAAGGGAAATCGCAGAGTGTGCCATGGAACTTTTGGATCTTCCTTCTGAGGTTGTAATTCTGGCTCATATTTATTCCCATCTTCCTCGTTTGTGTCTGAGAATAGCTTTAATGTGTCCCTCTATAGGTGATAGACGCAATAACATTGAAGTGCGAGTTGCCAGCCCTGATGGAGATGCGTTTTGTGTGCAAGAGGTTGAAGGCAGTCGTTGATTCATCTCCTCGGTTCATTGCTTATCTTAAAGTGATAAACGTAAGTTACCCAACGCTTGAAACCTTCATGCGTAAAGCCCCACCCCTTCGATTCAGCCACTTCAAACTCGTCCTGTCATCCACAAGCGCTATGGATTTTTACACTGAAACGCTACAACTCAATCACTTCAGAGAAACATTCTGTCCAGGAGTACGGAAGTTGACCCTCTCTTCGATGGCTTGTGGGACGCTGGAATCAGAATTAGCGTTGTTCGAGTCCCTGGTAAATCTCAGAGACCTTGAGATCGGAGATATGAGACCTGTAAATGCCAATGAATTGAAACTTCCATTCCAAAGTACAAACTTGCTCCTCAAAAGACTACTCGTCGAGGAAGAGTTCGAATCCGGAAACTATTTGATTGACTTGATCAAGAAATGTCCAAAGCTTGAGTTAATTAAAATTCCAAAATCAATCGGATACAGACCCGTTGGAGCTGAATATTTTCAGGCTCAAGAGTTGAACAATGAAGACGACTGTGCTCCGTATATTGTACGACTTGGAGGCCAAGGCTATCTACAAAATCTCCAGACACTTTATCTCAATCAATCAATTCGGGTTAAAAGTTAAGGTAGGACATGATTAAGGCACCCTGAACATACTCCAACCAAAACTAGCAACTGCTCACACATGCATTATGGATGAGTTGTCTCCCAATGCTCTCGTTGCAAGCCACTGTAGTCCAGTGGTGAGCACGTTGGTCTCTCTACCAGACCATTGCGGGTTCCATCCCCTCTATCCTTATTCTCTATCCTATTACTTATACCTATTCTATTATCTACATCTATTATGTATATTATTTTTTGCTCCTTTTTCTTCATTCAAACTCCTTGGCATGTAACTTCCATCTTTCGCTGTTCCATCTTTTAAAAAAGCCTTCCATTAGCCAGAATACAAGGGTAGAAGCTACATTTTAGTAGAGGTGTTTATAATTTTAAATTAACTATTTTGCAACATTTGAGAATAGCGACCGTCCGATGTGACAAATCTTAAACGGCAAGGGTCAGCTGGGCGGTAGTTTATTTAATGTATCAATTTGGAATAATAATCTTTTCATATGGAAGAATACGTGAAGATCTTCACCTCAGCATACCCATATAAGACAGAGGTATGGAATTCAGGAGAAAAAGTGAATTCAGAGAAATGCCACTTCCGTAGCCAATGGACTTGGGGAAATAAGGAAAATCAGACAACTACCACTAGGGTAGTGTACATAAACTTCAGGGAAATATGAATAATCAGAGAAATGCTACTGCCGTAGCATACGGACCAAAGTGAAATAGGAAAAATCAGAGAAATACCATTAGCTAAGCATATGTGGAATGCAAAGATAGCGCTAGGGGACTTCGGATAAATATACTGCTCCTAAACGAATAGTTTTAACTATGTCATTCTTATTAATTGAGTAATGTGTAATTTTAGATTATTAACATAGTGTAAACAATATTTTTACTTTATGTGCTCTAAGGTTTCTGTAATAGAACGAAACATTCCATGCAGTAATATTCATTGCTTATTATTTAATATCATACATAATTCTACGGTGTATTAAATCATCATAGTAAATACAAAGGTTTGTGTAATTCAATCACATGCACACGTATGTGTGCACTAAAAGATAGACATACGTGAAATAACCCATGTTAAACGGTTACAAGCCCCGCTACAACCAAACTGTGATGTAGCTTAGGAGAGATGCTATCATTAGTACATCCTAGAAAGTTTTATAAGACGGTTCGGACAATTTAAGTAGAGACACAAAATCGCGTCTTGCTAAAACGGAACCATTAATTGTATGCAAAATAACAAATTTTACCGACGTTCTTCCCAGTCTAGATCCAAACCTACCTAAATTTATCCTAAATTTGGCTTAATGTTAGTTTCACTACATACTGTAGTGTCCTTTATGTAAGTTTATTCCAATTGTTACCTTCACTAAATCGCGTTAATAAACCTTCAAATGTAGGTAGCCCAGCTAGCCCCACAAGCTAGTCTCTAAGAACATTGGACGTGGTGAAAAGATTGTAATTTCTAGTGGATATATGCCGTTAACTACTGATAAGATTATGTCCATGCTTAACATGGACATGAACATGACACAACATTCATTACTAACTAGTTTCTGTTTTAAATTATATTACAAATCTGTTCATCACATGCCCAATGTTAATTCTGAGGCAGGAGAAAGCTGCAACCAACCAATAGAAAACCTTGGAAAGAGTAATTTGGACGAATCACAGTACTACGAGAGAGTTAGACACCAACCATTAACTAAGGAGGCTTTCTCCAATCTCCCGCGTAGTCTTTTACTCTTTAGTCAATGTGTTCTTCATAATTTCATTATACCATAGTTTTACATTTGTTTGTTTTGAAACGGCAGCCTCAAATTCTGACAATTTTCAACTAAAAAAGAATAGCATTTGTTATTTGATATTGTACACTCGTGAAGAAGCGATATTGGCACATTTTCTTCTTGACATTCAAGATTCAAAGGTCCAAAAAACCATTGAGTAGTAAAAATCAGCAAAAATGTGTATTAAATAATAGATTTAGATATAGAATAGGTATAGGTAATATAAAAGGAGTTGGATATAGGAGGGTTAGAACCCGGAGTGGTCTAATACAGAGATCAATGTGCTCGCCACCGGACTACAGTGGCTCGCAACGACAGTAGTAGGAGAATACTCATCCTTACAACAGTTTGGATATAGTATAGTTGACAGATGTGTCAGGAAGATTTCTTCGAAAGCAACTACGCTTTTGACCTGATAACTTAATTAACTCGCGATAAGGTCGTTCAGTCAGAATATTAATTGCCGATTATTGAATGC
Source organism: Isotomurus graminis (assembly GCA_034696565.1). NCBI lineage: Eukaryota > Metazoa > Arthropoda > Collembola > Entomobryomorpha > Isotomidae > Isotomurus > Isotomurus graminis. The sequence goes on from JAQGAB010001393.1 coordinate 5,188, forward strand.
ATTTAACAAACTTCTCAACTAAACCAACTGATTATTGCAGCAGACACATTCCTCTACCAGGTTGTCAGATCCACAGTAGACATAGTAAACTGCAGTTAGTTTTTGCGGAGAGGAGGAACGACGTAGCTATTTGAAATACTCGCTTCAGATTACCTTCCAGCATTTTTAATTAAACCCGAAACAAATAACTCCCATTACATTTCTTAATAATAATATAATACGCACATATTAATGTTTTGTCACGGTACAGTTGTTGGTATTAGTGCATTTGAGTACGTCGATACAAAAGAACAACTTTGGGGACAGTAACAGGGACAGCCGAATCCAAATTGATACGGTACCCAGAATACTTCTAAAATCAGCATATTTGTACACATACTTTCCTCCACCGTGCACATGTTTACTTCTTTAATTTGTTCCCACTTAGTGGTCGTTCGTGTGGTTTGGTTTCCTTTCAATTAGCTTCGATGTATTCCGACGATAGTGATTTCGTTGTGACACCGAAAAGAAAGAAATCGTCGCCTGACCTTCACCCGTCACCAGTTCCAGGACCCTCAAGGCAGATTTCGTTGAGTTTACCCAAGTCGAAGCGATATGGAACTAGTCGCAAAACTGGGCATCGCCCGTCACCAGTTCCAGGACACTCAAGGCAGAGTTTGTCGATTTCACCCATATCGAAGCGATATAGAGCTAGTCGCAAAACTGGACGTCGCCCGTTACCAGTTGCAGGGCCCTCAAGGCAGAGTTTGTTGATTTTCCCCAAGTCGAAGCGATATGGAGCTAGTCGCAAAACTGGACCACACCCCTCACCAGATGCTGGAAAGCTTGTTCCTGAAAATTACGGAAGTTTGTACGCATCAGCTGCTGCAAAGATGCTGGGTTATGTTTTTGAGACCCATATTGTGCACTTCAAGACATCCAACTTCACCGACATTTGTAACGTAAGGAACGAAATTAAATTTTCATTACTCAGGAGATATGTACATATATTTTATCAATCTATTTTATCAACATTTTAGGCAAATCCAAAGTTAAAAACCAACTTTGAGCTAGAGGATGGCCGTGTTTGTGTGGAATTTGGATTCGTTTCAAGGTATACGTGTGATTTTGTGAAACAGCTAAGGCAAGAAGTCACAGGATTTGGGCCATATCTATGGGTAAACATACAAAGCGGGTTCCCAATTTTGCCTCTTATTCCCACTCGGCTGCAAGGACAATCAATCTCTCATCTTGAATACGAAATTATAGGGGTAAGTGTTACGCACGTATTTTTATTCCTTCGAACTTTAACAATTGATATTCTGATATTCATGCAGTTCATTGCGAAACAAAGCTACGAGTGTTTCGTCATAGGAAAAGACGGAAAATGGATGTCGATGACGACGATGGAACCAGTTTGTTGGTCCGAAATGATTCAGCATATCGTTTTACCGATAACTAGCGTGATGTTTGGAATAAAAGAAAAGTATTTTCTTGAACCGATCGAAAAACCTGGTGAGTCCTCCGTACCTTTCTCCGTGAACCGTACTCCGATATTTTATATTCCTTTCTCCTAGACTCTGCTTTAACATTGTCAGAAAGTCACAAGCAAAGTCTAATTGACTGTTTCAATCGTAAAAATTTGCGAAAAATAACAAGGTAAACGCATTTGTTAGCGAATCAGCGATTATAATCGGTTGAATTTTATATAAATGTAATTACGTAAACGTTTTAGTGACAAACGTAAAATGCCTACACCGAAAAAAGGTAACTCTTATCATCTCCTAATGCTAAAACTTTTGATCGATTTCCCCAAGCGTAATATTTTGATTATTGCAGAGTTACGGACTAAACTTCAATTGCGTGTGGTAGAGCTCTTGGGTATGGATGATTCGACAACTCAGTTTGCGCTGAATGAAATCCAGTACAGTGCATTGGTTTCTGCCATCGCTGATCTTCCACTTCAACCAGGGCCGAGCCGACTTGTCGTCCACGATGGTGTTGTAAAACGCTTAAGAAATGAATATACACTAGAAGAGCTCTGCAAAGGTGACTAGTTCACTCTTAATGACTTTTTTTACTTATATATTTAAACCGATCAATATCTCATCAAACTCCATCACATCCTACAGTTTGTATGCTGCATTCGAAGTCTGTTAAGATTGGACTTCAGTCGTATTGTCCAATTCATTACCCGAAGCTATCTCAAGTTGTTTTTGCGGTTTTCCGGTACCATGCCAGAGTCACTCACAATGTAAATGGTGTTGATCTCACCGTGATTGGTTCTGAAACAGAACAACTCCCAAAGGCAAAATCCTTCAAAGTTGGACGTCAACTATATGGTGCCCATACAAATGCTCTTACTGCAAAGGTGGACATGAGACACGTGTATTTCAATAGATCAATCGCAGATGCAAATTCAACATTATTTGCACTTCGTGTAAGTGAATTTTATTGGTTATTCATTTAGTTATGAACTTTGAAAATGATGTTATTACAATCGTAGGTGATGAACGTTATGGATACATTTGTAAAAGGAAAACATCCATGTTTTGCAAGAACCAACCTTTGGCTGAAAACGGACTTCTTCCAAAATTTTCACCCTCCGTCAATGCAGAAAATGTGTTCAAATTTTGGCTTTGAAGTCGTAATTGGAGAAGCGATTGAGCCCTTCACGCTTCAACGATCTCTTAATGCATGTCTTGCATTTGTCCCAGAAGGGTATTGGTGTTCAATGCCTCGCGTGTACACAAGAGTGCATCACCTTGACGATGAAACAAATGTTATTTACGTGGGAAAATATGCAGGAGACGATGCAGTAGCATTCTATAAACATCGGTATTTTCCTGGATACCAATTTAGTTCTGTGGTCGCTTTAACACCACACCCTGGCCTTCTGTCGACTATTGAGTCCGCCTGTCAACAAGCTTACGCCCTTGCTTCTCTGTTTGGAATCCGAAAGTATGGAAAAAAAATAATTCTCAACAATCAATGTATGGAAGTTGTAGACCATTGTCTGGAATCGTCTACACATTTGGAGCTGATCCAAACGATTTTCGCACAAGAGTTCGGTAAATCAATCAGGTTCAAAAAAATCAACTAAATTGAACAATTAATAAGCAGCTGTTTTTAATTTTAAATACATGTTTACAATGAACTGAATAAACTGCAATTCAACTTATTAGTTAAATAAATCAAGTTCGTCTTAAAATCTAATTGTGACTTAATAAATACTTGGATAAACTAACATACCTTATGATTACGATACAGTTTCGTGTTAAACCGCTTGTTTATTACAACGTGTGTAATTTGGTAGAAACGCAACAAGACAGCGCTAGATGTTACTTTCCATACGAAAAGCAAACATCTGATTGCAGTCTAAATAATTTCAAATAACGGTGTTCTATATCCAAAACTAGCGCTCAATATTGAATCACCCAACTTCTAAAAAGCCTTTAAAGTCATTGTTGATCATTGGATAATGAAAAAAAATTGCGTCGAGCAATAGGCACCTTTACATGTAAAAACCAATACTACCCACTTCCTCCATATCGAAATCCGAAACTGGAGTTAGGACTCATTTGTTGCCCAGTCAACATGATCTGAAAGGGTCGCCTCCGTCGTCTGTCCTACCGGTATACTAAATTCGACTTCACGGTCGAATATCTCTTAAACCATTCATTCGAGTTTACTCCAATTTGGCACACGATTAGAAAATGAGATTCTAATCATTACGCAAAATTGTATGACTTTCACATGCTTAAGCTACTCACACAGTGTGCTTAAAAGGCAAAACAATTGCCATAATTATAAAAAAGGACCCGAACGGGGGTTGAATTCTTTCCAAAACTTTCATAATCTCAAGATATCATTATTTAGAGAAACATTCGTATTAGTGTCAAAGGTCGAAATCAATGCAACAGGGGCTTATTTCACGATTTAAGGTACCTTAAAACCGTTATTACATAGGCTGATAAAAATTTGATCGTTTTGTCCAAAATTAAGTACTAAAGAGATACTAATTTGAAAAACATTGGATCTAAAACGAATGATGAACTTAAAAATTGACTGGACTAAAATAACCTGCTTGGAGTAGGTTTATTAAATACTAGATAGCCTTAAAGGCCATTTGTTGGTCATGGATAAATCCCGTTGTGCTGTTACCGCGCTATTGACCAGACCACCAATCAAATAGGAAACGACAATAGCAGGTTTGTAACATTTACACAGTATTTGTATTATTCTGAAGAGCCTTCCACATAAATATGTGTAGTCGCAGTATGCGATGTTGAGTAGGATTGGCAATTACACTATTGGTTTTGTATACAGATGTAGGTTAACTATGTTAAATAGGGAGATAATGGTACATGTAGTTAATGAAATATATCGATTAAAAATGGGAGTCTTTTCACCACGTCCACATGGTAAGATCTTCCCGTCCACATGTGAAGATCTCCCCATCCCCAAACAAAGTAGAGTGTATAGACTTCAGATAAATAGTGAAAGTCAGAGAAATGCTACTAGCTTAGCTAGCATAGGAACTTCAACAGAATAGGGGAAATCAGGTAAATGCCACTAGCGTAGATAAATTCTTACTAGATTAAGGCATTCAGTCTAATGCTCTATCTTGAGTTGAGATGTTATGTTTCCTTGTTAGGCTTAATTATTTAAGGTCTCAACTTGCCTCTTAATACAACGTTGCAATTCCCAAATTGCAATCAATAAATATTTCTTTTTATTACATTCCTATCCTTCTCGTAATTGCGTTTATTTATTCGTAACTGAGTACGATGAAACCTACTTTCCTCCGCGGTCAACCCCCAGGGCCCTAGGACAAGGACTTCACTAAGCCCTGCAGAACCTAGCCGTTACATTTAAACAATAAGATAGACGAACTTACAAATTGACTGGTCTAAAATAGGCTGCTTAAAGTAGGTTAATTAAATACTAGAGTGCCTTCATGGCCATTTGTTGGTCATGGATAAATCCCGTTGTGATGTTACCGGGCTATTGGCCACCAATCAAATAGGAAACGGCAACGGTTTAGAAAGTCAACAAAATAGAGTATTTATCGTTAATAGCTATACTTATTCACATACTTATAATAAGTGGAATACAGTGTTATTCTATATATCATTTACACACTTATATACTAAACCATATGCAAATGAACCATAATAATATCTTCGTTACATCGTATTCTGGCTTTTTGACGAATACAATGTCTTGCCTTTCCTATTATATTACACGATTACAAAACAAAATAATGTTATTCCAAATTAGTCCTGTGCACTCATCAGAGATTAGGTAGAAACCAGATTCAACCCACTAACATGGATGTTCGTATCAAACAACTTTCTTGAAAACAAAGAGACATACTCCTCGAAAGAAACATCATTCAAAGATGCTGTAAAAGGCTCTATAAAGCTGTTTAAAATCTGAACTCTCTGAGTCCCACGTTTGAGTTCGAAAATGGTTGCAAGACCGCAGGTGACCTGAAGAGTGGCCTCAAAGTAATCCAGAAAGTTCATGTTAGGGGTTTCTAGTATGCACTCATTTCCCGTGTGAGTAAAATGACAAATGCGCGACGTACTAGACCTCAGAGTACCCAATCTAGAATTCTTGCCGATATACAGCATTATTTTATCCTCTGACTTCTGAAAAGTCATTCCATAAATTTTGCGCATGTAGCTCATTGTATTACCTTGACTAAATACAAATCCATATTTTAGTGCGTCTTCTTTTGTCCAGTGAGTGGTTGTGAACGGAGACAAAGTGGATGTGATTTTGAGGCCAAACATTTTGAATATTTCTTCCCGTTTTTCATGACATACAGCAATTTCCCCTGTCTGAGATCGTGAGAGCGTGTTCATTTGCTTCTTAAATGAATCTGTTCCTAAATTCATTGCTTGTTTCACACTTCCGCACACCTAGCAAAAACACTCATGTACTGTGAGTTTAGTTAGTTAATTTTTTTCTGTTAGTAAGTGTACCGTCATAGTAAGCTTCAGGAAACGTGCAACTTCTAGGGAGTCCGCAACACAAAGATACATTTTATCGGGTCTGAATTGTCCGTAATCTGTTTTGTGGATGAGAGGAAGTTCAAAATACCCCATTTTTGGAATCACTTTAACAAAAATGTGACAACAGTTGGTCTCGGGAATTTGGCGAGCCAAAAAAACCGCGAACCTAACACTGTTGTTCGGAAAGTGTAAAAGGCAGAATCTTCTATCATTCACAGTGATGTCCTCTGCTTCTTCCAGGCAAACTGTTGAGCAGGTTGAATTTGTTATATCATACCAAGTTTGTTTCTGTGATAAAATGAAGATTTGCATACCTGCACAGCATGGATAGCAATTTTTTTTTGATCCTCGGAAAAACAGTGAACCCTGTTTTACAGTTAAGTAAGACTCATAAACAGTTTTTTCATTTGGAAGTACTACTTTGGTGTGAAGAGGATCCTTTAATGCTATGCGGTTGACTAGTTCCTCGTACTGGCAAGAGGTCAGGATCGGTTTGTCTGTGCTCTCAGGTAAAACATTGCCCAGAATTTGATACGCCATTTTCTGTACTAGAGTCAATTTAACTAGAATTTATCAAACAATTTATAAGTAACATAATTGAGTAGAAACAAAAAATAAGAGGTTAATTTTTGTTGTATACCGTTTGCGAGTTCCTGTGGAGGTCCCAAATTGACAGGCCTACACCAATACATGTAATACTTACAAGGATTCATTCTTGGCTGAGCACCAGAGGGATTTTTAAGGTTAGGATAATCTTCTGGTCAAACTATTTACGGTTCTGGTGACCTAAGAAGTTGCTGCGACAAAAAATGTATATGGTCACCACGGACATATTAAGATGGTAAGGTTGGCAATAGTTGCTACGCTTTCACTGTATGAGAAGAGAATACAAGGAGGAGAGAAAATCTGAAGCTGAGATGAATTTTCTCTTATCCTCATGAATTTGCTTGTGTTCTCGCTACGCTTGTTGCTACTTTTAGTCATCATTTTAGGAAATGGTAAATGAATAAACATTAATATAGGTGTGCATGATATCTTAACTGCTTATTGCTTCCTGCAATTTTCCACAGATTTCTGTCCCTGGGATTTTAAAAGAACTTCGTCTTCTTGTGGAGAACGAGTACGGCGTGACAGACTTCGCCACAACTCTAGAAGACAAAAATGCGGCTGCTAAGGTGTATGAAGTTATTCAAGATATGGTTATCGGCGGTTCAGAAGTGGAAATCTACACTACTCTAGTGCAAGATGAAAATTCATTTGTGGGTGAAGAGGATGCGTGTGATGGGCTCAATCCATTTCTCAACAACTTCATAGAAGAAGAAGAGAGTTCTGCTGGTTCTTCGGAGCACTACAGTTTGGATCAAATGAAGGAAATTGTCAAATGTTACGATGAAAGGGGCTGGAAGAGATGTCAGCAAAGATATCGAAGAGTGAAGCATAAAGGCTATATTTCAAGATATAGGAAATATGGTTTGAGGGAAGGGACACTTATGCAGAAGTTTAAACTTTTACATACAAAAGTACACGAAATTTTTGAGTCAAACCATCAGAAACGCGTCATAATTCATGACTACGACATCAAGAAGTGGGGGTTGGAGATTGCAAGGAGTATTGGGCTCGATTCATTTAAAGCTAGTGACAAGTGGGTTCTACTTTTTAAGAGGAAGCACTGTTACGTCTCCCGAAAGATCACGAAGTTTGTCACAAACTTTACAATTGAAAATCCGGAGGTTTTGAAGGCTAGAGCAGATGCGTTTATAGAAGAAATTAAGCCTTTACTCTCCCAATATGATGAAGACCACGTCTTAAATACCGATCAGAGTGGCTTCAATTACCTTTTGAAATCTTCCAGAATGCTCACTCACAAAGGAGAGAAGGTAGTACTTGCCCAATCACAATCTTTGTTCAAGCAAACTCACTCATACACAATTCAACCAATTGTGACCTTATCTGGGAAGTTTTTCGGTCCTCTCTACATTGTTCTCCAAGAACCTAATGGTACTTTTGGGCCCCGTGTACTGGAAGAAGTCAAGGAGTTGACGAATAAATGCAAAAATGTTGTTATCCGCTGCTCAAAGTCAGGGAAGATGTCGAAAATCCTTGTGAAAGATTGGATCAACACATGTGTAAAGCCTAATTTATCCGACCGCAGTTTACTTATCATGGACTCTTGGAAGGCTCAGAAGTGTGAGAATTTGTATGAAGGTCTCTATGAGTTTGAATGCATTCGGAAATATATCCCTGAAAACACAACCTACTTGTGCCAACCTCTGGATGTCTGCGGATTCAGGCAATGGAAGAACTTTGTGAGGAAACTAACCGCATATTTGGACCAATATGGAGAAAATGGGCTTTCTATTTCTACCAGATCTTCCATTATTATCATGCAATCATTAGCTATGAATCAGTTTAGTGCACCTCGGTTTCATAAATTGTTTAGGTATGGTTGGTCAAAGCCAGGTTACGTCAATGAATACGAACCATTTGAAAACTCAAACCAAATTATGTTCACACCAACCATTGATAAGTGTTGTATGGAAGAGTGCGAGAAAGTTCAGTTCATTCGGTGTGCTCATTGTGAATTGTACCTATGCTTCAAGCATTTCTTTGTTGATTACCACTATCACGAAGTTTAAGATTAAAATAAAGCTTTCATTTCATGTCTAGGTAAGCAATGTTTTGATCTCTACATAGCGTAGCAACTATAGCGGTATTACCTGACTCCCACTGCCCGTGGTGACCATATACATTTTTTGTCGCAGCAACTTCTTAGGTCACCAGAACCTTAAATAGTTTGTCTACAAGATTACCCTAACCTTAAAAATCCCTCTGGTGCTCAGCCAAGAATCTTCCCTTGTTAGTAAAACTGCACTCTTTTCGGGTTTTATGAAGTAACTTGTATTTACTTACATTTCTCGTCTCTGACTAGTACAATATGTGCCCAGAATTCTTCTTATGTCAACTGATGTAAGACTTAACACAGGGACTAGTAAGAAAATGTGTTTCGATGGGTTTCAATGAATCAATTATTTCTAGCAGTTGTAATAGCTGGTGTCTTACGGCGAATCGGTGCTGATGGTTGTATAATATCAAGTTCTGTCTGGTATATAAAACTGACGCCTTTGATTGAAATGATTTCAATCAGATCTGACCAGGGCACAGGATTCTCAGCTTCGGTCCAGATTCCCTCTTTCAGCCCACAAGTTCCAAAAGATGATTCATTTTGATAAATGACCTAACACAAATCAGATGAGGTTGAGATTACTCAAAGGGAAAATAAAATATATAATCCATTATTATCTGTCATCCGTTGACTTTACCTGAATCAATTTGCACTGCATATAGCCAATCTTTGTCTGGTTAATCGGAGCTATTACTGGGATTTCTTTGGGTGTATTAATCCAAATCAGCTGGGGAAGATATATTCCAGCCTCCTTAATACTATTATCCAAGAGAATTGTTTTCTGTTCCGTAACGTTGATAGAGTAGCTTCCGTCAGAGAATTTGAAATAGTTGCTGAGACATTTGCCAACTGACCTCTGCAACAAAGAGGGTATGACTGATAATGGTATAGGGAGTATAAATATTTTTAGGAACAGCAAAACTCACGTCGACTTCCGTGATGGAGCAAAGGGTGGTGAAAACCTCCTGGATGCTTACATCGAGTGAATCAATCAGCGACTCATAGTTTCCAGTCACTAGGTCTCCGTGATGAACAACATTCGGGCTCCTAGGTTCAGGAACGAAGCTTGTGGTGATGTTGAACTCTTCACAAGCAATGTTGGAAATGCACTTCAGCACTGCTTTTATGTAGCTTTGATGAAGAAAGGACTCTGATCCCCTGCTGACCCTTTTTAGAGTTGGATTAAAATTTGAATCCTGCTTTCGCTTTCGCCTGGAATCCATAGTACGGATTTCGGGATAAATTTACTTTACTGCGGGTTAAACTGCACTTCAAACGACTTGAATCCTTGATTTATTAATTCCTACTGCTCACCTATTGATATAATCAATTGCTCACGCTTTAGAATCGCATTTTGGGTACAGTTTAGAACTGTACCCAAAATGACTGACACCCTAAGCACAGTTCTGTACCCAAGTTTTCCACTTTTTGCACGCTTACAGTATCGTGGAATTACATGTAGTCTGATGCCAGATGATGATATGTAATATTTGTTCTGAGCCTGCGCCTAATTGCCATATACCTACAATCTTTTACAATGTTAATCACATCTTCATGTCATCAAGACGAGGGTGCAATAAAGAGTTTGTCAAGAATTCCTGGAGAGTTGTTTGATATAGATGACGAGACAAACTAATACCAAATATTTATTCTTCTGTCGATTACCTTAACAGTAAACAGATTTTGGTTCATACCCATTGTCAATGCTTTGATGTTACCAACTTCGTGTAACACGACAACATAACTTTGCACTTAACTGCCCAGTCCATAGTAGCCGTAGTAAAAGTTGTTCCTAAAGGTTGTCCTGAGAACTAGATTAGCGGATTGAAGATACGCAGGGAATCCTCAGATGTTTAGACATACCAATGCGTCTACAATTGTCTTCACACTGAGGCACACTAATCTCAATTAGGTCCCTAAAGCAGTTATCATATCCCCACATCATCATACACTCGGTCATTATACCGTATCGTTATTTACCTTTCCTCTCCATTTTTCAGGTGAAGTTGCTTGAAAGTATACAGCCTGTAACATTTATGAAATAGTCAATGTTCAGTTGAGCCTTCAACATAATAATGTGTAGTCTTAATATTAGGATTTTTAGTAGCGGAAATTACACTATTATTATAGTAAGACAGGCTAACTATCTATGGACATAATCTTAGCGGTGGTTATATCTCGATTATTAATCATAATGTGTTTCACCACGTACATGATAAGACCTTTACGTCCACTTGGGAAGATTTTCACGTCCACATATGAAGATCTTCATATCTTCACCTCACCATCCCTGGACAAGCCAGAGTGTATGGACTTCAGAGAAATAGCGGAAATGCCACTAGCGTAGCATAGATGAACTTCACGAGAATAGGAGAAATCAGGGAAATACCACTACAGTAGCATAGATGAACTTCAGGAGAATAGGGGAAATCAGATAAATGCTACTAACTTAGCATAGCCGGAGCCCGGTTGCCCCACAGGAGCCGGAACGACACCCGGAAGTCTCTTGAGTAAGTGAACTGGCAGTTCCATATGCGACAACCGTCGGACCACAATATTTCAGGTTGATATTTGTTCACCTAAACGATATGCAAGTGCGTGCAGTTTTTTTGCGAAGGATTTCATCAAATAGGGTTGAAGAGGGTCTTACAACTTCATACATCTCCGGTAGTATCTTGTACCTAATGAATTCCGTAGTAGTGTGGTTGTTATCTCGATCCTGCATCCAGAGGGGATTGTACCACTCGTACA
>JAQGAB010001394.1:0-16617 GCA_034696565.1 Isotomurus graminis
TGTTTAAGTCTGGAGGGAATCTTCCACAGACCAGTTGGGTTCTGGAGTCAAGGCGAAGGGGAGATGGAGTTTTGGTTTAAGACGGAGCTGCTCCAGGGATTCCGGTGCTTAAGGCGGTTGAGTTTCATGGGAAGGCGGGACGCGGTGGACGATCAGCTGATGCAGTGGCTGCTTAAGGAGTTCGTGTCGCTGGAGGAGTTGGAGTTGAGTCACTGCAGCAGGTTGACTGACGCTGGAATAACTGGGAAGACGACGGCTGAGTGGGGACAGAACGTCTCTCTGGCTGACCTGCGCTGTAAGTGTCTGATTTGTTTGACCTCTGGCCTTTGCTTCTGGTTAATTGAGAACAATTTCTTAGGTTTGAAGACGTTGAAGATCGTGAAATGTCGTGGAGTGACTTGCAAAGGAGTTGTGTCGTCTGTGAGTCTTCCGTTGCTTAAGAGTTTCCACTACATCCAACCAGATGAGGTACGTTTTAAGGGTGATTAACGCTTGGGAAGATTAACTGAACGTCTGTTGACTGTTGCAGACGGTTGGCGAGTCGGTGGTGCTAAAGTTGGTGGGAGGGAATCCAAGGCTGGAGAGATTAAGTGTGAACTACCAGGGCGACTTGGGGAAGCTGAAGGGCAAGTTGTTGAAGAAGAAGCGTCGAGTGGAGTTGTTGGTGGCGTCGTAGCGGTGTGACCAACTGGTGACCATTTCTGCTGCGCCCGCATTTGAATGAGGAGTTGATTAGGCGTTTAGTTTGTTGATTAAAGTTCTTGCAGTCTGCGCGACGCATGCGTAATCCTTTTCTGTCATTTGTTATTCTCCGCCACTGAACTACTACTATGTAGTTCAGTGTTCTCCGCATAAGAAATTAGTCGTTTGGTTAAGTAGATTAAAAGCTTCTGACTTAATGTGTGGTGTGTTTACTTGTGTTTGAAGTAGCCATTTATTTTAATAGCTGTAATCACAGGGAAATCAATTGACCCATTTTGCTGTGCGACATAAAAGAAGTGTCGAATCTGACCCACCCTGTACCTTGACCGCTGTATTAACCGTACGCATTCTGGCATTCAGTTGGGAAGTTTGAGACAGGAATTTGGCGGGAACCTCGGGATATTCGAATCGTCTCCCTACCAACTTAAACTTCCCGCCACTCTTTCTCCACCGCGCTTACAGAGAGGAGAATTAGATTTTATTCTTCGTCTCAGCTGCATTGGAGGTGTGTCCGTCTGTCTTTTGTTTTTCCGGCAGATTTTTAAGTTGGCAGGTCAGGGAAGGTCAAAAGTGTAGCGTGGGATGGCGAAGGATGGCCAGAGGGAGGAGCTGCAGCGTGTAACGAGGTCGGAGGACCAGCGAGGGATGGAAACGAATCTCGAGGATATTTTTACCAATCAACTCGTAAGTTATTTTTACTGGAGAAAGTTCCTCGTGTGGTTTGTTGACGTCGCGCTTGGTTTGCAGGTTTGCAAGATCGCGTCGTATTTTAGCCTCGCCGACATGAAAGCAGCGTCTGAAGTTAGTCGACCGTTCCTTCAAGCGATTCGCGAGACAAAGCGCTTTGAACAAACGGCAGTGTTGGTGATAAGCAACAAGAATCCTGAGGTGAAGTCAATGATAAGGAAGACAGAGTATGAGTGGCGCGGCGTGCAAGTCGACGGGACGGATCCATCTGAGATTCTTGAAGACTTGCCGCGCCTCCTGAAGTCAAGTGAGTTTGTATGCCTTGAAGCGCGGCCGTGGAAGATTAAAGCGAGGAAGTAATTGGAGAAGAATCCGACAGCCGCGAGTCTATTGACCGCCGTCCTCAGTTGCACTCCGAACTTGTCTCACTTAAAAATGGACATTCGTTTGTTCTTCGAAAACCTCCAAGCCGTTCTGTCGTCCCTCGCGGTCCAAGAAACGTTGAGGAAGTTGGATCACTTGGATTTGGTGATGTTGGCGGTGCCGGGAAGAGTTAACCAGGAGTATCTCGACGAGTTCCTCTACGCCAAAGACGCGGATAACGAAGAGTTCGCAAGGAACGTTCGGCTTTTGATGGAACTTCCCAACCATCTCAAGTCTTTAGAGCTCGCCAATCTGAATCTGATGAATCTAATTAATCTAAATGAAAAACTGAACTGCGTGAACGTGGACAGTTGCGTCTTTCGACTCCTGAGGAACAACAGAACGACGTTGGAACAACTGAGTCTCAACGGGTCATTCTGGAATATCCAAGAACTCCAGACATTAGTGCTTCCAGCGTTGAAGACTCTGACAACGGATGTGGATTATGAGGAGGACAAGACGACTCTGGTGGAATTCCTGAAGAACCAAAAGTCACTGGAGGAGTTGACGTTGGAGTGCGAGTCGCTTGAAGAACGTCTGGTGGCTTCAATTGCCGGGCGGAGTAGGAAACTCAAGAAATTGGATTTGACAGCCTACAAATTCCCAGAAACGGTTGACTGGAGCTTCTTGGGAGAAATGATTTGTCTTGAGGAGTTCCGATTTGAATTCGGAAACAGAAGGGGTCCGGAGGGGGTCGGTTCGCGACTCTTGACGCTCCTCCCAAAGAATCAGCTGACTAGCTTAAGCCTGGAAGGCTCTGTGATTGGAATTTCCAAATTCTGGAGTGAAGAAGGAGTGGAGTTCAAAACGGAGCTGCTACAGGGATAACCGTTGCTTAAGGCGGTTGCGTCTGGCGGGATGGAAGGACGTTGTGGACGATCAGCTGACGCAGTGGCTGCTTAAGGAGTTCTCATTGCTGGAGGAGTTGGAGTTGAGTTCGTGCGACGGTTTTACTGACGCTGGAATATCTGGGGACACGGCAGCCGAGTGGGGAAGGAACGCCTGTCTCTCCGAAATCCGCGGTAAGCCTGCTTTCTGACTTTGACCTTTGACCTCCATGCCTGAATCATCCAAGGAGTATTTCTGTGTGTAGGGTTGAAGACGTTGATGATCTGTGATTGTCCTGGAGTGACCCCTGAAGGACTTGTTTCCAGTGTGAAGCTTCCGTTCCTCAAGAGCCTCGAATACTCCAACCCAAATTACTCGGTTAGTCTGAAGCAGGTTAGCGTTTAAAGGGGGCAACGTTTGAAAGATTTGAATGTTTAAGATTGTGGAGTCAGTTACGCTGGAGTTGGTGAGACAGAATCCGCGGTTGGAGATATTAAGTCTGGACTTCCAAAATGACTTGGGGAAGTTGAAGGAGAAGTTAATGAATCGTCGAGTTGAGTTAGTGTGTCCGGATTAGTCGGCCTTTTCTCTGCAGCGTTTGATCGCCAAAACTTATTGAATGTTTTCATTTGGAGTCAACTTGGTCAGCTTGAAACGCTTGAGACGGTTCGGAAGTCCAGTCAACAAGCCAAAGTTCCTCCAGAACGCGTCCTCCTCTTTCGAGTTTAGAAAGCGCGGCAGAGATCCCCACTGACAGTTGAACTCCGACATGCTCGCAAAATCCAAGCCTCTCAGGTTCCTCAAGGTCTGTTGGACCGCTGGAGACGACAAAACGCGTCCGACGTTCGAGGAGAGAAAGCAAATGTCCAGTTTTAGCTCAGACAATTACGGAGTGGAGCTGAGGACGGCGGTCAAGAGATCCACAGCCGTCGCATTCTTCACCGCGCGACCTTTATTCACCCACGGGCGCTCTTTAAGCGATACGAACTGTGCTGATTTGAGGACACGTCCCAGGTCTTCCAGAATGTTCGTAGGATCAGTCAAGTTGACCTTTACACCGCGCCACGTGCAATCCGTCTTCGTTATAAATGACTTCAAGTCCTCAAGATTCTCGTCGGTGATCGTCAACACGGCCGTTTGGGTGAAGCGTCTTGTCCCCCGAATCGCTTGGAGGAACTGCGGATTAACCTCTGACGCTGCTTTCATGTCGGACAAGCTCAAGAAAGACGCGATGTTCTGGCAGATCTGAAAACCACAAGCGACGTTATCAAACAGCGCGTCAAACTTTGTGCCTTGAAAACTTACGAGTTGATTGGCAAGAACTTGTCGGAGAGAGTCTTCCAGGCGTCCCTGCCCCTCGTCCATTTCGTCGTCGTCCTTCGACATCAGCCGCGCCACCTTCGCATTCGTTGGACCTTCCATGACCTCCGAACTTTGACCTTCCGCAGGACACAAAGAAACAAGAGAAATACACACGGACGCAGACACGGAAAGGGCGGTAGGCTCTAGGTGGGTCATGCCAACATTGAGGGATATGTAGGGGGAGGGGCGGGGAGGGGCATATTAACATTGAAGGGATAGGGCGAGACCAAATTTTTACGGGGGTAGGTCCCCTCCCGAGGACCCTGGCAGGGGGGTCTGTCCTGACTAGTACTGACCGCCCTTTCCGTCTCTGCACGGACGAACTCACTTTCAACAACTCTGCTGCCGTTGTTGTTGTTGGAGGGATGAGATTTGAATTAGCGGCGGTTGGCGCCAACTTCCTCCGTCTCAAGTTCCCCGACTCGTTCCTTAACACTCCGTACGATGTCTACTGCTTGATATCATTCGTTTCGACTTAATCTGGAGTGTTTCCACTGGGGGAATCTGTTGGGGGGACGGGAGCTCGTTGGGGAGGATGGAATGTTGTCTCCAAGAACCTTTCATTTCACTTAATGGCGACAATCCAATGAACATGGGGAATGAGGCAAGGTGAGACATTCACCCTCTGGGCCTTCAGTGTCCTTCTAGTCCCTTCCACAGAGGCTGGTGGACCTTCACGTTGCTTCATCCCCTCCGTTCACATCGCTTCACGAGGGAGTGGCGCTAAAGTGGGCGTGGCTTGGGTACACAAACGGCTAATTGGATTGCCGAATATCCCGTTGACAAGGTTTGGGACTGCTTAGACGTAGTAAGGTTCGGTTACGCAGGTCTCTCCACATGACCTCCCCCCGTCTTGCCAAAGGTCACTCCTCGTCTTCTCATCCAGTCAGGACACTTCCATAATTGGAGGAGTGGTTTAGGTGTCCAAAGTGACCTCACGCAGCAACGGAGATGCCAGTCGACTCGTTAACTCATCCAGGGTCTCCGAATGAATTGTACCCGTTGCTCAATTCACCTTCTGCGACAACGACGGGGTACTTAGCGCGCGCGGTAATGAATAATATTCCGCAGGGGGACATGGGGCTTATCGCGAGGGTTGACGAGCTCTCAAGGGATGAAATAAGCGCCATTTCGTAGACAGGAAGGTCGACATTCCGACACAGACAGTCAGTCACGCGCTGTGCGAATCTATACGCTAGTCGAAAGATACAATTATAAACCGTCTCTGCCTTAAAATGCCTTAAATAATGTTCAATGTGTCCTGTGTTTGTTTATTTGCCTCGTTGGCAAGTTTTAGGAATGCTGAGACGGGAGCTGCACATTTAAACGGCGGACGTGGTGAGATTCTGCTAGGCAGGGCTGTCTACCTGACCTCCTCCCCTCTCAACAAATGAGGTCAAAGGTCATCACTCCTCGTCTTCCTGCCAGCACTTCCATAATCGGGGAGTGGTTTAGTGGTCCACATTCTCGTCACACATCATCGGAAATCCCAGTTCAACTTCCTTCTGCAGTGACCTGGAATGGATGTAAAGGTCAGCCAGCGGAGGGACTAATCAACGTCGTTTGACCCCAAATGACTATCCCAAGACTTAAGCAACTTCTGAACAACACATTAACGACACATTAAGTCATGCGCTTTAATAAACGACGCTCATCTTAGAATGAAAACAAGCAATCAATTCGGCAATCTAGCAGAAAAGGTCACTCGTCGTCCTCCTCCTCCGCCTTCGACAACTTCACTCGCGGATTCTTCTTCATTAGCTTCGCCTTCAGCTTCCCCAATTCGCCGACGTCGCCGTGGTAGTCCAGACTTAATCGCTCCAGCCGCGGATTTTGTTCCACCAACTTCATCAACACCGACTCATCAATCTCCAGCCTCACGTGTCCTCGTGGATTGGTGTACTCGAGACTCTTAAGCGAAGGAGCATTCACGCACGACTCCAGAACTCCCTTGGGCGTCACTCGATGACACTTGATGATCTTCAACGTCGTCAAACCTGCAGAATTAAAAGGTCATTAACGCATTCACAAACTTTTCCTCAGCTTTGTCAGAAGAGGCAGAGGTTCCATAAGAAGTGACTTACGGCGCAGGTCAGCGAACGAAGGGTCCCGTCCCCACGCGGCTGTTGTTTGCCCAGATATTCCAGCGTCAGTTAACGTGGAACAGTCGCTTATCTGGATCTCCTCCAGCAATGAGAACTCCTTAAGCAGCCACTGCATCAGCTGATCGTCCACCGCGTCCCGACTTTCCAGGAAACTTAACTTCCTTAAGCAACGGAATCCCTCCAGCAGCTCCGTTTTGTACCGAAACTCGTCCTCCACTCCCCAAAGTCTCCAGAATCTATATGGGTAGTCTGACATGTCCAAGAGTCCCTCGAGACTTAAGCACTCCAGCTGATTCTTCGGGAGGGAAGCCAGAAGACTATTCCCGTTTTGGAATCCTCCCTGTATCTTCAGCCGGAAGTCTTTAAGTCGATTCATTAAGGCCAAGAAGCTCCAGTCAAACTCCTTGAAACATCGACCTGTCAAATGGAGCTTCTTGAGTCGACCGGAACATTCCTTAATCCCCGTGTACGCATGGTCTCCGGGACCCCTCCACGACGTCAGCGTCAACTCTTCCAGTGACCTTTGGTTCTTCAAGAACTCTCCTAGCGTGTCCTCATCGGACAAGTTTTGGACAGACGCAGTCAAAGCCTTCAACGCTGGAAACATTAACGTCTGCAGTTCCTTGATCCGCCAGACACTCCAACGGAGTCTTAGCTCTTCCAACGTCGCTTTGTTGTTCCTGAGGAGTCGAAGGACCGAACTGTGGAGGCTGTCGGTGTCTGCCTCTTCCATTGGAGCTAACTTGACCAGCTTGAAACACTTGAGACGGTTCGGAAGTCCAGTCAACAAGCCAAAGTTCCTCCAGAACGTGTCCTCGTCTTCGGAGTTTAAATAGCGCCGTAGAGATACCCAGTAACATAGGAGCTCCGTATTTCTCTCCACATCCAAGCGGCTCAGGTTCCTTAACGTCTGTTGGACCGCTGGGGACGAAAAAACGCCTCCGACGTTCCAGGAGAGAAAGCGAATGCCGATTTTAAGCTGCGACAAGTTGGGTGATGAGCTGAGGACGGTGGTCAAGAAAGACACAGCCGTCGCATCCTTCACCGCGCAGTCTTCAATCACCCACGGCCGCCCTTCAAGGAATATAAATTCTGCTGACTTGAGGACACGCGGCAGGTCTTCTAGAATGTCCGTTGGATCCGTCACGTCCACTTTCACACCGCGCCACGCATAATCCGTCTTCCTTACAATTGACTGTATGTCTTCAAGGTTCTTGTCGGTGATCCCTAACACGGCCTTTTGAGCGAAGCGTCTTGTCCCCCTGATCGCTTGGAGAAACGGTCGACTCACTTCAGACGCCGCTTTTAGGTCGCTGAGGGTCAAGAACGACGCGATATTCTCGCAGACCTGAAAATCACACGCGACGTTATCAAACAGCGCAACTTTGTGCCTTGAAAACTTACGAGTTGATTGGCAAGAACTTGTCGGAGACAGATTTCCAGGCGTCGCTGCTGCTCGTCCATTTCGTCCTCGTCGTCCTTCGACATCAGCCGCGCCACCTTTTCACTCGACGGACCTTCCATGACCTCTGAACTTTCTTCAGTACGCCGAAAGACACACGGACGGAGTAGCCAGACAACACTTCCAAGTTCCAACTCACTCGAACGTTTGCCAATAGTTGTTGGAGGGAGGACATTCGAATCAGCCGGGAATCCCGCCACTTCCTCCGGCGCAGAATTTAGTTCCCTTTCTCATTCCTTAACACTCCAAGAGAGGCGAATGCGCGCTGGTTGATCTGATTGGTCTATTTGACTTAATCTCGAGTGTTTCCACTGGGGGAATCTGTTGGGGGGACGGGAGGTCGTGGGGAGAATGGAATGTTTTCTCCAAGACGCTTTCATTTCACTCTATTGGCGACAATGCTAAGAACATAGTGGAGGCAGGTTGAGACACTCACCCTCTGGGCCTTCAGTGTCCTTTTAGTCCCTTCGACAAGGGCAGCTGGACCTTCACTTTCTCCTCAACCTCTCCGCTAACATCGCTTCACGAGGGAGCGGCGCTAAAATGGGCGTGGCTTCAAGCCGTTAAGCAGGTCGAATGCCTCGTTGTCAAGTTTTGCGAATGCTGAGACACTGCGGGCTTAAAGGGCCGAGGTGAGGTCAGGTCTCTCCATATGACCTCCTCCCCTTTCACCAAAGGAGGTCAAAGGTCACTCCTCGTCTTCTCATCCAGTCAGCACACTTCCATAATTGGAGGAGTGGTTTGGGTGTCCAAAGTGACCTCACGCAGCAACGGAGATGCCAGTCGGCTCGTTAACTCATCCAGGGTCTCCGAATGAATTGTACCCGTTGCTCAATTCACCTTCAGCGACAACGACGGGCTACTTAGCGCGCGCGGTGGTGAATAGTATTCTGGAAGGGGAAGGGGGACACGGGGCTTATCGGGGGGGTTCTCAAGGGATGAAATATTCGGGATTTCGTGGACGGACAACAAGTCGCGCGTTGTGTTTCGGGTTATCTGAATCCCGCGGCTTTGTATCCCTTGAGAAGTGTCATTGTAGTTTCAGCGCGGCAGATGACCTTCAGAGGCTGAGCGTGGCTATTGAAGGGGAGGAGGAAATGACAGCGCTGGGGGTGGAGCTTAATTCAAAGTAACCAATGAGAGTGATTGAGTTGTGGTCGTTTATTGCGACAAAGAAAAACGCTTAACGGATTCAGACGGAGGCAAGCGACACCAGCGGACCAAACCCAACCATAGAACGTCTTGAAGGAAGAAGGTCGCGTCGGATTTTGGTCTTCTTCCAGGACCCGTTCCATGGAGATTCCACCGCTTGGAACTGTTTTGATGGCTGTGAGAGTCAGTCCTGACCCACCTGACTCCATTCCCAATGACCTAAGGACCCTCAGACTTGCTGGGCATCTCGTTGGACGGAGCGTGCGCCACTCGGTTCCGCGTGTTCTTGAGGATCCAGACGTTGTCGTTGGTGAACTGGGAGAGGTCGCAGGAGGTCACGGAGGAATGTTCCCGTCTGAAGACCTTGAGGGTGTCCAGGAGGAGTGTCCCACAGATTCGACTTCTCCAGGTTCTTCTTGTGCAACTGCTTTGAGTTTGCGTCGCCCTGGAAGATGTCATTCATGCCAGACATTCTCCGGACCGAGAACCGAATAAATAACCGAGTTATAATGAATTTGGTGTTAAAAATGTCCCGAATTCGGCGTTTCTGATTTTGAAAATTTTTTCAGGAATTATTCGACTTATCATACTGGGAATTACTGTGAAAACGGTTTTTGAATAAGTTTATTTTAACAGGGTTTTAGAAAAATATGTCAAATCCTTCAGCGGATTGTACTAACGTTACGAATTCGAATTCCCAAATATTTATTCATCGGCCATAAAGTATTTTGCTGAAAAACACTTGTTCAAGTACAAAGGGATTTATTACATTACTCTAAGGTGCATGTGCATTCACAAATCCCATGGATAACTGCTGTGTACGACAAGCTTACGCAGATATCAACACATTCGTCAGACGTGTATTCCTCAGAAGGTCCGCATGTCTTGGAGCATTTAGAGCTTCTTTTGGAAAAGATAATGCAGTCTGGAAAACCTGGAGGCTGTCTGGACGTTTCGTTTCGTAGAGTTTTTGTGAGTGGAACTTCCCCATGGGATCCAAAACTGTCATGCTACACCCAAACAAAGAGTTTTATATAATTAATCCGCTCAATATCTGAATAAATGATACGCATACCAGTAACCCCTTATTAACTTTGAGGACTTGAAATAAATTACCTGTTGCACTGATGTCCTTGCTAATCCCAACGCAGCAACAGAGAAGAGCAAAACAAGGCCCACAACCGTCTTCATTGCTGTTTGAAAGGGTTCTGACAACAAAAATGTTACCCTTTACTTAAGGCTACACGAAAGGGTATTTTTAGGTTAAGAAAACCCGTTATGAAGGGTTTAAAATGAGTGGAACTAGAAATAGGATTATTACCCTTTCGTTGATGTGTGTAAGCATACAGCAAAAAATGCCGTTGATGTCATTGATAGTTTCTACTGGTGTTTTAAAGGGACAAATGATTAAAGAGGGATATAAGCATCTTAACGGAAAGCAGGTATTCCTTATATGATTTTATCTAGTCATAATCATATGGTTCAAAGTAAAGCTATAATGTATGTTAATTTTTTGGCTATTATATCCTGTTTTTTTGCAGTGGTGTTATTAGATTCAATTGCGTATATAGAATTAATATATTTTTGGATTTATAAATGTAAATAATTATAAACTCATTTATCTTGGCCCACATCGAGCTAATCGAAAGGAAAACTTGGCTTTTGAATACATTTTTCTGTTTGCGTTTTCAAGGTACTCAGCAGAACAACTTAATTGATCACTTTCACTCTTTTGTCTTATTGGCTAAGATACTTTTAAGATTTCTCATGTGAAAGGTGCGCTAGCAGTATTGAAATTTCGACGTTAAACAGTTCACAAAGTGTATCCAAGTGTGACCTTCGTCCAGATTCGTATCGGAATTTGTGTTCCGACACACCCCACGACCAGCCTCGCCTTACCTGGCACACTTAGGTGTACAACTGTTTGTATTTTTATATGTACTGGTATTAATATACATAATATTCTCGAAATATATTTTTGACGTATAATAAGCACTTATATCTTTATGACTTCCATTCTTATATATTTATATCAGTAAAGTGATGTTGCTTTGTGTGCCGATAAAAATATGAGAGTATTTGCAGGCTAAACATAAAAGTATTTATTTTATTCATTAGGGTAAAACATGGATCCTCCATATAAGTGGATTGGTAATGCTCTACAGTGCACTTTCAATGACGGATAAGAAATTACTACACCAATAAAAACAAGAATATCTCACAGATGTAATCAAACCTACGCTGGGTTCTCGTTGCAGTATTTGCCGGGAAATTAATTATCCGCACATTTTTTGTTGTTAAATAGTTCATCATATTCGTGCTAATCAAATATAATTTTGGCTGAATCCATCTCAACCTTTGGGACAAATAGTTTAATGTGTATTAACACAAGACATTACCACACGCTGAGGTGAAAGTCAAGTCTTAAATGTGACAGAACCATTAATGCAAGATAGGCTTGCGATTTGCATTTTGCAAGTGTAAATTTAAAATGTCGTTGTACATATATTTAACAATGTGTATAAACAATATTATTTTAAACTTAAATCAATTACAGTAAATGTCACTGCATTTTCATTCACACCACTTGGAAAATGGGGGTTTATTGTAATGGGGGAATTGGGTAATGACTGGTCATAGGGCTATCCCGGTTACATTATTCCAACTGCAATAAAAATAACCCATGTCAATTATTCGATTCCCTCACGATTATTTGCACAATCGCCTTGTGTCAAAGATATACCTTTCATTACAATAGTTATGAATTATCCTTTGTAAAGGCAATAAAATTGCAATCTCCCTTAACTTGTGAATCGCCAAATTTGTGTGAAGTGAGTAAATTGCAATAAACTAAACACCATTTGATCCAAAACATCGTAAGTAACCATTGCTCTTGCATTAAACCAATGTATGCTTAGTTATTAATTAAATGTTTGCTGGTGGATGCACTCAAATGTTTTATTCAATGACTGAGGCTACAATCCATGTTACTCCTTTGTAGTAGCAAAGGCAGAAAGTCGTTGAATCGTTCATGTCGGTGGGGTTGATCATACTCTAACAATAAGACATGGGACTTTCATATGCATCATCACAGTTAACTGCTCAATTGAACAAGCCGATATGTGCAAGTTAAACATTATAACTTATGTAACAGAGGTTTAAAATAGATCTGCAAATATATAAACGATGTTTCAAGTCTTTATTACAACTTTAAACTACTTGCTATATTTTTGAGAACCTAAAGTATATCAATTTAAACTAAATCCTTATCCAACATGCTTTGCCACTCCTATGAGTCCACACAATTACAGTCACATTGCTGACAGATGCCTTGTATGTACGGCGCACCAGTACATATTGCAGTACATTGTTGAGCAGAGAATCCTCCACAAATGTCACATTGTGTAGAACAAGTGGACCTTTTTTTGCGAAGGTAAAGACAATTTGGAGCACCAGGTGGAGCTTTGGACATCTCGCTTCGTAAATTTTCTGCTAGTGGAGTCTTAACATGGGAAACGATAGCAGCATTCTAAGCCCAAACAAAACACCTTAGTTAATTATTAAGTTCAATCGGAATTGTACTCATGTCAATGATGCCTCAGAATATTTACTTTCAAAGATTCGATTAAATTACCTTTAGCCCTGAAGTCTCAGCAGCTTCAACTCCCAAGACAGCAACCGCCATGAGCAAAACAAGGCCTACAACCGTCTTCATCGTTGGCAGAAGCGCGTCTGACGCTACAAAAGTAACCTTAACTTAAACAAGGCGAAATATAAGGGACAAACAGTTATGAACGGTTCATAAAAATGGGAATTCCCTAAATATAGGAATTGAACCTTGTCAATGGTAAGTCAAAGTACAAAGGGAATTGCCCACAGTTACAAACCGTTGGCTGAGGGAAGAAAGGAATTAAGCAAGAATTTAACGTTCTAACTGAAAGCAAATATTCCGTCGTCATATGTTTGTATAAAAATGTCTGGTAAATAAAATTCAAAAAGTGCCGAAGAAGGTAAACAACTACATTTGCTTAGGACCTATTATCTTGGGTACTTCTATGTATGGCTGTAAAAAAATTACAGTTCCCTTCACAAAAGGGAAAGTGTCTGTTTCTAACGGAACAACGAGTCACTCACAGTTATACGAATGCTACCTGATCAGACAGTTTGCATAGGAATTTTATTATTTTCGGTCTGAAAATTGCTTGGTGTGACTTGTGCACGTGGACTTAACGGCGACAAAGCTGTCTCTCTGATTTTAACATTCACTAACGCCTGAACTATACATAAATAGGCAAGGGTAATTACCAGGAAGAAATGTTTACGAAAAAAAGAGTAGATGTATATTCGTGTTAATCTAGTTCTAAAACAAAGTCAGTGCACACACTGCACTAATTACGAAAGAAATAATAGATTCATCGTGCATTTATTTTAGTCCATTTAGCCTTGTTAAGGAGACCATTGCAACAATACACGTAAATGGAATCAATTATTGCATTAATTCATAGTGCACTGTTTTGCAAGCTCAAATATAAACAATAATACTTTCCTCTCAAGTCAACCCACACAGTATGTTTCTATAAATAGTCTTTACTCACAATGCACAAGAATGAAGTCCTAACGTAGTCCATGGGCATGTTGGGTAGGTTGTTGGGCCCACACAGTTCTATTCATTTGACGAGTAATATCCCAGTCTACCGGATTTATAAATATTTCAACCTTTTCCTCCTACAAATAACAGTTACATTCTTAACTAGAGCTTCAGGCGTAAACTTTAGGTACAAAGTGAGTTGGTCTGTCTTTCAGAAACCGTTACAAATAAAAACGACGAGGTTGTTATTAGTATAAGCCTGCGTATACGACGTACAAGGTTTTTAGTGAAAGTGTTGACTTGTAGCAGTAGTCAGTTCATCCGATATATTCATAAGGGTTTTCGCTCGTAGCGTCAAATTTACACTGAGACAGTTGATCATTTCAGTGTCAGACTTATCCTTGCCAACGATGAAGACGGCTGTGTTCCTTGTTTTGCTCTTCACTGCTGCTGCTTTGGGGGCAGCTAAGAATTGGGCACCCAAAAAGGTTAGTTGAATTTCTGAAACTTGCCGTTTTCCCTGAAAATTTCTTGCGCAAAAAGTGAAATATTGGGTTATCCGTAATAAGATACTAACTCGCATTGTTTGATTTGAATTTAGCATCCCACTGGCTTTTTTGGTGCAAATGACGAGCGAATGAAAGTTTTGGGAAATTCTACTGGACAAGCACGACTAACTACCCCATATGTGGACGTTTTTGCATGTAGCGGTTGCTTGGTGTGCGGTGGATTATCGGAACAAACTTGCTCTGAAATATGTGCAAATATGCAGTACACTAATTATGTCTGTCCCGATTGTATTTGTAGATGTACAGATCCGTTTGTATTTAATTAATTTAAGGGCTGTGACGGTAATAAATCTGTTCTAAATGTTACCGTTTACTCTTTCTAACAATAAGTTAACCGTTTCCAAATGAGACACAATTATGTCCGGGACTTTCCAGGTTTTATCCGTTTCTCACGATGGACTATCACATGCTAGACTTTCTTTTGTTAAGCAATTTCATAATTCTTGTACAATGACTTGGTCTAATATGCTGGGAGGAGTTCCAAAAGAACGGTACTCAATCTTCTTTCATGATAAAGCAGCCGTATCATCCAGTGCGATGGGAACATGCAACTTTGTTTGTAGTTAATGATATAATAATGTAGTATTTTGCATTATCATTCGTATCACAATTTACGCCCGACAAGTATTGCACTAAAAATATTGGTGGGTTTAACTGCACTGCTTCAGTATGTAATATCTAGCATATCATTAAAGCAGTTTTAATTAACACACGTTTTCCAGATTTTTAAACGGAATCTCCATTTATTTCAAAAATATATCTCTTTATTGAAGCATCGCAAACTTTATCTATTCAGAAGCATGATTATTTGAACTAACAATTAATCCATTACATTAATCGTAGCAGGTGCAGTCACATTCGTTACAATATTTACTTAGTAGTTACTCCAAACCGGAACATACACCAGCGCAATCCAATTCAGAGTATCCACCGCAAGCGACGCATGTAGTAGAACATTTGGAGCTCATTTTGCGTACATTTAGACAATCTGGCGCACCTGGTAGACTTCTGGACATTTCGGTTCCCGTGATTCCTGAAAATGGAACGTCAGCGTTGGAAACGGCAGCGTTGTTCTAAACCTGAAAACAATTAAACTCATTTATGTAATTTAATTTTAATACATTATTCACATACAAGTAACAATTAAGTAATTCCAACAAGTCACCTTATGCACTGACGTCCTTGCTACTCCCAACGCAGCAACAGAGAAGATCAGAACAAGGCCCACAACCGTCTTCATTGTTGGTTGAATGTGTTCTGACACCAGAAATGTTAACTTTTACTTAAAGCTACACCAAAGAGTATTTCAGCTTAAGAAAACCCGTTATGAAGGGTTTAGAGTGAATGGAACTATAAATAGGAATACAGCCATTCTAATGCCTAAAGTCTTGTTATGAATGCAAGCATTTTCCTACGACAGGGCATCGTAAATGCCTCGTTTTCAGTCACATTCAGTAAACTTGAGTAGATCTTTACTCCCAGAGATAAGGTCTGTCGCATTGCATTAAACACATTTAGAGCTATGTGAAACAATCTTTTTATTTCAACGTATATCCTCTACTACTAATATAATCATATTGTATATTCAGGTGAATACACTTATTTTGACAAACTTAGCAACCCCACACACTACCATCAGTGATGAAGCTGGGTATCTAGATTTTGGACGGACAGAGCACACAGCTTAGAAGTACCATATTTTTATCTTAATTGTACCCACCACTATCTTGTCAAATGTAACGGGCTCTTATGAGCAGGTTTGATTTCAATAAACTAAACTAAACTAAAACCACCATTAACTAATCAACTCGCTAGTTTGAAATCTGGGGGGGCTAATACGTAATTTTGCAGTTTTAAAAAAGACCATTTATAAATATTTTCTATGTCGTTTTGGTAATGCTCCGACATTATTTTACTTTCAAATCAAAGTATCTCTTCATAAATATAAGTTCGTCTTTACAAATGAACAATTTAAACATATTATGGCAGTAGATAAGTTTCAGATAAGTTAAATGATAATAGAAAAGTATTTTAAGCATTCAATTTTAAGAACTTTTGCCCACACAATTTACACGAGAACAAAATTTATACTGTTAAATTATATTACTAAAATTGCCCATTTGCAAACTTGTGTCGTGGTTACATTTTAAATGATCCTACCTAGTATAGTGGTTTTCAAAAAGATCATCATCTTCTTCACACTATTCACAAAAAATCGGTTACTTTTATAGATAATCAAAGGCAATTTGGGATCTGATTAACATTTAGCCTAGGAAGAGTAGCTAATGTTTATTCAAATTATGTGTATTCACCCTTGTGTGTATATATATTTACACACTAGACAAAACATTTATTTTTCAAAAAAGGGCATAAATGATACTTTAGTAATTTTATCCCCTTCTATTCATAGGCGTTTCTAACCTTCGCTTTAAGTTTTACGCACTCAATTCAGTTTAGTCAGCTCTTTGCAATACTCCTACAGGCTTTTAATAAAAGCGACAAAATTGTATCGTTGCTGATCAATGTTTTTGCATTGCATTAAAAATTTGCCAGGAGTGAAATCGTTTAATTTGAACTAGTTTTTTATTAAATCCACTACTGCAGGGAACGCAACCCATTTTATACCAATTACTACTTTAATAAATACTGTAAGCACTTCTTCTAGTTCAGTTTGGCCTTATTCTATATGGAGAATAAATTGGCAGTCTCAACTCGCCTCTGTAATGTTCCTAGACACTT
>JAQGAB010001395.1:0-16613 GCA_034696565.1 Isotomurus graminis
CACGCAGTCCAGTATACGAAATTACTGCAGGAAGAAAACTCCGATGTGAAGAAAAGCAACAAAGAAATCAGAAAGGAACTCGACGAAGCCCGAAAGCGAGTTCTAGTGCGTTACAAACTTTGTAAAAGTGGTTATTGGCTTATTGGAAATAGAATGATAAAGAATGACTCGTTTTCAGATGCTTAACGAACTGTGCATTAGTAATGGAATTATGTGCACAAGTAATGGAATTCCTGTGCCGGGGCTGGCGGCTCGTTCCACCGAGCGCCAAGAAAGGGTTGAAGGAATTCAAATTAAGCAAGTAGGGGAGTTGTAATTTTTGTTGTAAATAGTTAAGTAGAATTTATACTAATGACTGAGAGTTTGTGGTACAGGAACCTCTACCTTTTGATGACGAGAGGAACATTCTTCTGGGTGACCCAGCGTGTGACATGAGAAATTTTCTCCAAGGAAGTGGCGACATAATGCTTGCACACCATGTGGACGATGACGGTTTAGAACCAGATGAAAGTGACTTGGGATTGATGGGCGCTATGGAGTTGTCGTAGGAAAAACTAGTTGTAATTCTTGGAAGCTTTAAATAAGATATTTGGAGTAGAAGTCGCTGCAGATATTATATTTACGCTGAGTATGAGTTTGTACTGAATTTAAGCAAATAAAGACATAAAGCATTTCCCGTAATAATAAACTTTGAAGTCCTGAGATTCTCTTGAATATTCGAGAATTTGTATCTGCAAAGGATTAAGTTCTCTCCACTTCACACGAATTAATTCTTTGATGAAACATGAATGGAGTAAGCAGATTACAGAATTACAGGAAAGAAATTACAATAACGTGATAAATATTAATGTCGCATATAAACTTGCGGTTTTCCTCCAAACTGTTGATAATGCTCTCACACCGTTCCACGGGATTTACTCAGCCACAAGTCAAGTTGGGGAGTGACTCCGTACAGAGAGTGTCTGGCAACCAACGAAATTATTCTGCAAAGAAAGTTTAATCTGGAAAAGAGGAATATAAAGTAGGTGAGGAGAGTTAGAAGCATGGACTCGTCTAAAGTTCCCTTAGAACAAGTGACAAAAAGGTTACACGAACACATTAGCATTGCATATGACACATCCCACTGTTTGCTCACTTAGCTCCTCATGTTTTAATAGGGAGAATGACTCAACGGCGAAATTTTTCAAGAGACTATCATCAATCAAAGTAGAGTACGAGAAGGAAAAGCGGAGAACCCTTCAGAAGTTCCAATCGAAATATTCCGACTCGGAGGAAGTGAGTTTCTTAAAGCCAAAAGAAGAAATAGTGGGACTGCTACGTGAGACATTATTGGATGAGAATGCACGTCGTACAAAAAGCTATTTATAAATTTAGATAGCATTGAGGAGACTGTGTATAATGATATTTGAATATTTCATTTTCTGGTTGAATGTACAGTTGTTCGAGTTGTACCAAGATGTTCTCCTCCTTTTATTTCCAACTCAAGGAGACAAGGAGGATAATAAGGCGAAGCGATTGCTAGAGTTTTTGGAGAAAGTCTTTGCATTTGATTCTGCGACTCAAAAGAATCTGCTTGAGGCTGCAAAGTATTGTACAGTTCAAGTAAGTTTGTATGTTAATAATGCTTGAGGGATGCAACAGTTTGGTACTTTGGTATAAGTGGATACGTGTCACGTGTGTGTGAGTTGCAGGACACGGCTAGAGTACTTCATGTACAGATTGTGGAAGCAAAAGACCTTCCAGCAAAAGATGTAAACGGTTAGTTGTCGACTTAGTGATGATGCAAAATGAAAGCATATTTTAAGGATTTAATGCTTTTCGGGAGAATGTAGGCTTGAGTGACCCGTTCTGCACGCTTTACCTCACAACGAAGGAACAATCAAAAAGGACCAAAGTAGTTTGTGAAACTTTGGATCCCACGTGGAATGAGACGTTTAAATTGTAAATTTGTACATGAGGTCTTATATGAGAGTGAATATACACAATTAATAATTCATACACCTTCCAATTTCAGTCCAGTACAGAGTTTGAGCAAAGACTTTCTGGAGATCAGTGTATGGTATGGAACCGTCCTTAAAGAATTAACGTCGTAAGAGATTAGTAAAGAGATATTTTCTTGTCCAGGGATCATGACCCAGAGGAAAGGATTCGTGACAAATTAGGACGACTGGCAGGGGTGCGGCCAGGTACGATCAAGACTTGGGTATCCGACTTAAGTCACGGAAGAAGTCCAAAGCAGGAATTTATGGGAAAAGTCAAAATACCTCTGAAAGTAAATGACCTTTGAGAGAGGTTTTAATTATGCGACACTAATTGGTGGTGTAATTTGTAGGAGATTTCGACGGAGACGGTGGAGAAGTGGTATTCGCTTAAGAACAATGAGAAGAAAGGGGAAGTGTATGTCGTAACAGGTTTAGGGATTGAGAAGAAAAGGAGCATAGCTGTGCAACAATACCGTCGGATGCTTCAGCTCCTCATAATTCACGAGTTGAAAGTTGCTCCTGCTGCAGTAGCTTTTGTATGGGAACACAGTTTCAAAGAGCCTTGGGCAGAGTATGTCCTCCGACAGCTTCGAACTGGGTGGGGTTTGTCGTCGAAAGACGTTCTGTTGGCGAAATGGCAAG
Organism: Isotomurus graminis; assembly: GCA_034696565.1. Taxonomy (NCBI): domain Eukaryota; kingdom Metazoa; phylum Arthropoda; class Collembola; order Entomobryomorpha; family Isotomidae; genus Isotomurus; species Isotomurus graminis. Next base: position 2,625 of record JAQGAB010001395.1, read on the forward strand.
CATACGTGAAAATTCATGCAGTGTTTCCGTTGAGTGGAAGGATGTTTCCGATTCTGGCGAACGATGTGTTTGAAAAAGTGTCCAAGTCGAAGTACGACACGGAAGAGGTAATAATATGGGGAAAGTTGTATGGAAAGGAGTTCCAAGGGAGATATTATGAGGAAGGTTTAATAAAGAAGGGTTTATGGTTATTATGGATGCGCAAAGGTTGTAATAGTTTGGAGTGCAACGGAAGAGCTGGTGAGATTCTTTACTTTTTACGTGGAGAACCTTCATGTATTCTTCCCATGTATGCATACAGCTTCCCAGCTCTACTACATTTTAAGGTAGATCTTGAGATTGGAGGGTGATGGGTCTAATTTACATTAACTGCGTGTATCGCTACTAATTATGGTTTTATTAGGACACTAAAGTTGCTGTTAAGACCTGTGGATGGGATAGTTAACGTCCAGCATACGTCGAGGACGTATGTAAATGAAGCGTACATTCTTACAGAGCTGAAAAGGGCCATTAGGAAGTCAGCGTTGAAATCGTATGGTTAATGATACGACGTGACATGAAGGGGAGTGGGGTACATGAAATGACTTTCTCGCAGGTTCAAGAGACTGGCACGGATGACTTTGAGTGGCACGGATACTCTGGAAGTGCCACATGAGACGAGTGACGACTACTTTAAAGATGTGGAGAGGCGAATCTCGGAATATGTCAATTTCTGTACACTCCTTAATGAAGATTTGATCAAAGGGGGACAAATGGCTCAGAATGACTTTAAATTGTGAGGAAATGAGAGTTGACATTTGAGGGGGAAAGGGGTTGGGGTTACAGGTGGAAGGGATTGATGATGAGTTCATAGGAACTGTGGAGTGTGTGGTGAATGCGGTATGTCTTTACATGTGTGTCTGTTCTCCACAGAATCTTGGGAATCGACTACCATATCATAACGTACAACGCGTATGACGAAGAGGTAAGTGAAGGATGAAAAATTACTGACTGGTGAGTGACTTTGCAGAGGAATTGTTTGACAATTTCACAGTTGAGTAAGTTGGTGAAGCCAGCAATCGGAGAGTTCTGTTCGGTCCTTAAATCAACTTGTCAATCTGGGAAGGGGAAGTATTACCGGAGTATATCGGACTCAAGTGGAGATTCCTCATGTAATCAGCCTGACATAGCAACTCCGTTCTTTAAGTTTTACATTGCCCTTAAGCAATTCGCAGTGTGAGAGTTTGATTGAGACTTTTATTGGAAGGAGGTGGGGATGGATTATTAGTATATTGTAAAATACTTAGGCAAGCTCCGGCTTCGAGGTCGTCGTATGGATGGAGAGTAGCTGGTTCGCTATTCCAATGGATGTACCCTGCGGTTACACATCTCCTTGAAATATTCGCAATGATTTGGAAGGGTTGGATGGAAAAAGCTGTAAAGAAGGATTACACGGAGGAAGTGCCTACAATTCAACGAGAAGTTTTGGAGTATGACGGCTACCAAATAAGCTCGTGTGCTGTGGATGCGACGCACATAATTTCTCAGGTAGAGAGAAAGTGGAATGCTTCAGAAGTTACTGGGTACAAGTATTTGCTAGTATTCTAGTAGTAGCTGAGTAGTACTTGGAGGAATGTAGTTTAAGGAAGGAAAGGAGAAATGACTTTGGGTGTGCAATTTAGATTAACAGATTTTGGACGAATCTTTCATGGCCTGTGGGGGAAGAGTCTTCAGTCTCCATAGTGGAAAGTATAATTCAAGTAAATCCTGAGACTTTATTGTTATTATAATTAGAGTCAAGGTTTTGTGTTATGATAACGGGTTGGAGTGGATGGATGCTTAGGGAGACATAATAATAATCTTATGATGTATGTAGGAAGTGAGCCACTACTCGATTTCCTTTGGAGAGTTGGTAGCTACGGTTTCGAAATCCAGTGAGGAGGTTGAAAGGTCGGGTATGATGGGAGAACAGGTGAGGTGCTTTATATGTCGTTGCTGTGGCATCATCACTTTATGCTTCGGTAAGATATGAGGAGTTTAATGAAGAGGGATGTGCTGGGAAGTTTTGTAGATCGATAAACAACATAGTCTACGTTGGACGTCATACGAGTGACATTATCAAGCAACTGGCACTTCACCAGGACTCTGAGGAGGATGACGAAAGGAAGAATAAGCTGCGGGGATTCATTGAGAAGCAAGTTGAGATTCAGGCATCGGGACTCCAGTGTATTGTGCAAGGAATGTTTCGGTCTGTCGGTGGAAAAGTAATCTACTAGAACAGTTGGGGTAAAGTGAGAGGTGCGTTTGCTTATAAAGTTCCTACTGCAGATTCGACCAAAGGTCTTGGAGTACTTGAAGGGGATCTGCGATGGATATGGGAGTGGTGGGGAGGTGGGGAATGAAGAAAGGTCAGTACGAGGACACTCTCGAGTGAGAGATGACAAACTTGTGCATGACTTGTTGGATTTCGTTGGAGAGAACTTGGGTATGATTTGCCGAGCTCTGGTGGACGAGCACTTTGATGATGCGATTCTTATGATCTGGGAAGAGACGTTGAGTTCGGCAAAGACTATAGTAGCTGTGGGACTGAAGGTTTGACACACAGTTTAATTACGAGATAAGATTAAAGTGATGAATTGAATTAGTGAGACGAGGTTGATGATGAAAGTGTATAGAGGGATTGTGTTTGTGTTGGTTACAGGATCATAAGCCGTGCCTGTACTTTGGGAAACTAAAAGCGGTTTTAATGCATGTGAAGAGTTCCTTGAAGAGTTCGCTGTTGGGGAATTTAAGTTCGGAGAGTTCATTTTCGTCGTCGAGTACAATTCGAGTGCTGGACGGGTGTGTAAAGTCTACGTCAGAGTTTTTGAAGTCGCTGGACATTTATGGAGCGTCGAGTGGGGAGTTGAAGCTTCGTTACTTTGGAGAGCGTCACGAGACTCAGAAGGTGGCAAGTGGGGACCTGGGGATGATAGCTTTGCAAGTGTACTATGACTCTGTGGGAGAAAGTCTTATGGTGGAGTTGCTGAACGCTAGGAAACTCGTACCTAATGAGTCGAGTGGTATGGATGGAGGGCTAAATTAATTAGAGACACGGTTTGTTTGACTAATGAGACTGTTTTGCTGTTGTTTGTGACACTTACCAGGAAGCCGTCATCCTTACTGTGCGCTCCAACTTGTTCCCTCGGAAGTGTTTCCGGGTGGAGGGACGAGGGCGAAGACGAACGTGGTGAAGGAAACTTTGTTTCCTCTTTTTGATCAAACTTTTAAATTGTAATTGCATTCTTTAAAGTTGGGAGATTGGAATTTCATTATCCCCTTATCGTTTGTTACGTGTGTGACTAATTGGAAGCCCTGTGTATTTTGCAGTTCTATCAAGAGGAGTGTAGTGGAGTCTAACGGCTCAGGGTACTTAAGGTTGTCCGTGTATGATCAGGATTCACGGTACTTTGGGAAGGACGACTTTGTCGGGGAAGTTTATGTTTTCCTGAAAGATGTTCCCATTTCCCAAGGGCCTCGGAGGATAGGAGATTACCCGCAGTCTCTGCTGGCTCTGACTAAACCCACTACGGAACACATCCGACTCCTTAACTCACTCTTGGCTCATCGTTCGTGGGACAAGGACGTGGGGAGATTCATGAAAAATGAGGCAGAAAAATCGTGTGGCTAATCTCTCCTGTCGTATTCTTTATTAAATTCTGTATCAATCTTATCTTTGGTTGTTGTTGTACATGATTGTTCACGGGTTCTTGGCACACACTCAACTTTGTGGACAGATGAAGGATGGGTCTCTTCTTGTGTGATGGAAAGTAGTTGGGGAAATGAAGTTTTTCGCATAAATTAACTAGTAAGCGCATAGAGAGACTTATGCAGAATGCTGTGTGTGAAGCTGCTAAGCAATGTGTGTTTATATAGAGTCAATAGTAAGTATTATTTCCTGAGGATCTCGCCCCTCTTCTTCTTCAGCATCTTTCCAAGCGTCCCTTTGTTATTCGAGTTGTCATCAGAGTCAGTGTCAGACTCGTCTGTGAGTCCAAAACTAATATCTGGCTCTTCATCAGAGTCCTCGTCGTAACGAGACTTGTTCCTTTCGTTGTTCTTGGCTGGAGTGGAGTTTCTCGATGACTCGCCCTTCACAGGTTTCTGGGGAACGCTGTAAACATTTCTGCCATTTCCATTCGAAGGTGATGATGAATTGGGTCTTCCTCCGCCACTTCCACCACCCCCACTGCTTCCTCCTACTGGGGACCCGTTGTCGAAATTCGATTGCTCTATTTTAGCTCGGGCTTTGGCCAGAATCGCACGTAATTCCGAGGATCGTGCAGTTTTAAACTGAAAAGAATAATAAGGAGAATGTACTGAGAAGACGTACTAATGACGAGGAAGGGAAGATTACCCCAGAAGTAGTTCTGGAAATGGTGATTTGGGAATCCAACCTCCGTCCTTCTTCCTTTCCACAATAGTTCTCAAGTTGTGATCTCTTTAAACTGAACAATTCATTGCCGTTCATGCCCGAAAGTTGCTTGCGTATCCTCTCAGAAAATCCTTTTTGGTTCAGCCACTCTTGGACTTCAGCTTCAGACGAATTCTGGTTCACGTACACTTCCGGTGTCCGTTGGATTTCAATCTTTCGCTTTTCCCTGAAGATGGTCAAGACATTCTTGAGCTCTTGCTGCATCATGTCATCATCTCGTGCTGCAATATAAAAAAGTTCGTAAAACAAGTTGCATCAGATTTGAAGTAGTTGTGGAGGTAGTTGTAGAACGGTTCCGATAAATCTTCAATTATGTTTAAGTACTCAGGAAAGAATTCTTTGGTTTCGTTATCTGAAGATGGAGCAGATGGGTGAATCTCTCAGCACCTCCGGTTGTCTCACATTTTTCCACATGGAATTCCTGGAATACATTCTTCCCTATTGGAGCTTTAGGTGCCTTCTTAACTTTCTCCAAGAGTTCCCACACACACAAAAACTACGGTCACCACTGCCACCACAACCATTGCTGGTGTGTGGTGTATTACTTTTACCCATCTCTTTATACATTCTCCTTCCTACTTTCCCCTCGTTGGTTGCTTATGTGTGTGTGTTCAAAGCTTACGGGAAACTGTGAATATATGTGTGTGTGTCTGTAGAAAAAGCTTAATAGTGCTTAGTGAATGTGTGTGTGTTCAGAGAGGATGTCATTACTTCATGGGGACTGCCATCCACTTTCGTCAATATGCCTGGGAAATAGTTTTGGTGGAGTAAAAAGCGTAAAAGTAGGTCGTTAAAAGTATCGTTTTCATCTTTCTACTGAGCTTGAAGTGAAATGGATTGGACAAAACAAATAAATATGAAATGATTCTGATGATGATGATTCCACTACGGGGAATTGAGATGACTTAACTTTAGTGTGGAATGTGAGGCTTAAAGTACATTGGTATTAGTTGTAGAGACGTAGGACGTGGCTGAAGAGACTATTTTATCTGCTTTCTTAGTTCCCCTACTTTTACTCTCCTTGTACTACTTGTACTTGTGTGACTTGTTTCAAAGTTTGTTCTTGTCTCATTTACGGAATGCAAAAAGTTTTTGCACGATGATGTAAGTACTTTCTGGTAATAATATAGTAGTAGTTGGTGGTGGTGGTGAAGGTGGTGGTGGTGGTTGGGGTATATTGACTAGGTTAGAGGAGAGATTGTGTGTGTAGAGTGGCCATAAGGAAGAATGGAATTTCTAAATCGATACAAGCCATTTTGTGAGTTTTCGAAACAAGAAATGGTCCTTCTTGTGGAAAGTACAGAGTCCGCAGATTTGGAAGAATACCCGAGTGAAAGTGTATTTACTCGTGTGAGGAAGTTTGGACTGAAAAATAGAGTTCTATTTATAGGAAAGTAATAGGAGAGAGAGTTGATGGTTGAAACGGTAAAAGTGGTGTGTGTGTACGTCCATCAGGAGTATCAGAGGACTCCTCCGGTGTGTGTTTGTATCTTTTAAAGGGAAAACGATGTGTTTCCGATTGTCATAAAATGGTATCAGGTTTTTTGGAACTGCCTAGTGCATTTTCCACTCTCACCGTAATTGAACTTCCTCTGAGGCGAAAAAGAATGGGTTGTCGTCAGTGAGGTCGACTGTTGTTCGACGGTTTTATTGCTGGGGATGTGGAGAGAGAGAGAGAGAGGATATTAAGGGTTGGGAAAAAGCGGATATTCCATCACTGTCTCTATGAGCCCTCAAGCATTCATCGACTTCATTTCCTCTCATCTTGTGCATTAGTTTAACCTAATCTGGCTCTCTGATACACTCATTCCTCAACTTAAGTGGCTTCGAGACAACAAAAAACTCGGAATACACTTGGCTAAATAACTGGGGAGTAGAGTGACCGGGGAGCTGGGAGACAGAGGTGCTTTTACTTGGGGAAAGGGAGACTTCTGGTAACCTTAGGTATAATTGTGCGCTGACTGTGAAGGGAACAAGTGTGTACTTGATGCTAATGGCTTACCTGTTTTCTTTTTGCCTCCCTTATTTCGATGCATCTCTGGTGGAGATGAGCTTGTTGACCGGGATGGCATTCCAGGTGGAGGAGGAGGAGGAGGTGGTCCTCCATTATTCTTTCCGTGGTAGGAGAAGTCATCGTCAGAACTCATTGTGGAGCTGGGAGATGACCACTGACCTGCAGAAGTAGTGAATGATTCATGTGGGGCTGTGTTGAGGAAGCAATAATATTGACAAGTGGAAAGCATGAGGAAAAGTGGAAGGAAGCAAGAAAGCTGGAAAAACGCAATCAATCACACGAAGAAAAGCTGAGAGCGTCTTTTAGACTGGAACTCGTTCATTTATCTGAAGGCTTCCATCCCAAGACAATTCACACGTACTAATCGTCGTCACACGAGGAGGATTCATTTTGGAGGCTCTCTCCGTCACGATTTTTACGAGAGAGTCTGTGTTTCTCGTATAATTGGAGCATTTCTGGGGTCTTCATGCATGATCCAGCTATCCAAAGTTCCTTGTCTTTGTACAAAACACTCACGGCTTGGAAGGCATCATTACTACATGCCAGCCATACGTTAGCCCGCTTCTCGTTAGTATGCATGCCACCACGAGCTCTGCAAATTCTGGAGGCAGAGAGGATCGCTCTGAATGAGTTACTTATTGCCGCAGTCTGCAGCAAAGAAACACTGTGTTCTTTGTGTGCCATGATCCTCGTTCAGATTAACTGGTAACAATGAGGAGTGTGTGTATTTATGTATGTATTAGACTGCTAAAGTCATGAAGACTGCATGGGAGTGTCAGATGAGGTTGGAGAGTTTTAAAACATCAGCACTCATCCACAGAGAGATGTTTGTGTGTGAACTGTAGTTTGTGTGTAGATGATAGGGGAGAAAGTAACTAGGAGACACATACTTACACTTTGTTTGTGCGACCTGTGACTGTGACTTAATCTTTTGTGCACGTGCTTATGTATGATGAAGAGATGGGTTTGTTTGTTTGGGAGACAATGGGATAAGTAGTGGGATGGATGAAAGGTTGAGGACAATTAGGTATATATGAAACGGAGAAAGGAAGGGAGGTGGACCAGATTGGACTTGAGTCTTGTTGAGTCTCATCCGTGTGTCTTATATTCCTTACTTTTGGAGTGGTTCATTAAATTTTCATGTGGTTTCTTTGCGGAGTTCCGTGGAGGGAAGGAAATATCTCTCAATGGACAGCGAGTATTTTTGAAACTTTTACTTTGGACGAGTAAAAGCCACGGATATTCATTATTCATTTGGCTTGGCCCTGGGGTCCTCTTCTCTACCTGCTAATGCATTGGTAGAGTGAGACTAACTTTTGACTTGTGAGGACTGACTACACACAGAGACACACACACACCTGCATTTCCAGGAAGTGCTTTCTCTCCTTCTACACACACACACCAAATGTTTACTCTGACTTACAAGGGAATCATTGGGGGTTCTGGTACTTTGGAATTTGTTTGACGGGAGAGGATTTTCTCACGTTTCTTTCTGTTGAGGAGTTAAAGGGAGGAGGAGAAGGGGAGGAGGAGGGATAAGAATAAGGAATCAATTTGGACTGTATTTGGGTGTCTTATGATATTCGATAAAGCAATTCACATGCACATATTCACTCCAGTGTGAAACAACAAGAGAAGTAGATAAAACTTTGTATCCATGCAAGTGTGTGTGTGTGTATCGATTATACGGGAAGAAGGAGGAGGAAAGCTTTGTGGAAGGAGAAATTATTCCCAAGTCTCGTATCAAATAAAAATGGGCTACAAAAATGCGATTGAATTAACTTGGTTCTTTGGAAGATCGGATGATTCCAGAGTCCCTCTTGAGGGATCCAAAGATCGATATTCGGTAAATCCTCTCTCCTGCTCACACAAGTAATGGTCGTAGCTTTCTCTTATCCTTAAGGAACTTGTCTAAAGCTTTATCTAAGGACTCTAAGGATAGGAAAGGAGGAGGAGGAGGTACGGAGCAGAAGGGTTTTGGAGTTTTGGATGGAGAAAGTCTCGAATTACCCGAATCTCCATTCCCGTTTCCCGTTTCCGAAATTAATTAGATACAAGGGAGTTTAATGTTTAATATGTGTGTTGGAGGAATATGTATATATAGGTGAGTATTAAGGAGGAATAAGTTATGTATGTGGATCAAAAGTTTTGTTCGGCTGACTTGAGATATCTTGGGATTCGGTGGGTGTGTGTGTGAATGATAGGACTTGTCAGTGTCAGAAAGGGAGAGAAATCAGATTCATGGAGAGAAGTGGTGGTGGTGGTAGTGGTGGTGGTGGGAGAAAGTAAGTGTCCTGTTCCTGTGATACGGGTTAGTAGAGTGATCTTTAGTCTTATGGGTTTAGTATACGTGTGTGCAATAATATCATTACATCCAGTCACTTTCTCGGGTGGAGCAGTTGGAGAGCTTAAAGGATTCGGTGTCATGTAATGCGACAAATAAATAATGAAAAAGACAAACGAGTAGGACCCACACACACACACATAACAGTTGGTGACTATATCCGGATGAGAGAGAGAGAAAGATTTTGTGTAGACAATCATAGGAACAATAAACGAGGAACAAGAAGCAGCGTGTGAGAATGACTAGTTTGATATGAAATGGGAGATGACTTGGACCAGATGGGACAGATGGAAGCTCAACATAATTTCACATTTGACTTATTTACTCTTCAGATTAAAATACAACGCTGCTGTCCACCAGACTGAATGAGAAAGTGTTTCTCAATGGTTCTCAACCAGTTTTGTATAGTTCAATTAGCTTGACACTCTAAGGCACTACGGAATTACACAAATGCTTACACAATATTTGGCTGCTGGCACAATAATACAATACGAGAAGTCCCACGAGGGATTTCTTAAGACACACACACACAACACACACGAAGGGTACATATATAAGTGTATGGATATATATATATGGGTGTCTGGGTGAATATATATTATAGGACACAAGTCAAATTATCAACGGCTATTATGGGCATGAAGCTTTACATGTAGGACACAATACACAAGAGATATAATATATAAGGAGAGTTGGTGTGTCTCTACAACTTCCTTCCCGTGTCTCATCGTAAGAAAAGTTCTCACTTAAGTCTTAAGTGAGTTCCCCTCTTGGGTTCTCCATTATTTCTTGGAGATAAGAGTGAGTGTCTCTCTTACCTAATAAATAATATATAAAGATAATAATGATAAACGGGACAAGTAATATTGTGTGATTTGGCAATCTCTGAATTGTTCTCTGGGCGCGTGAAGGTTGTAGGTCGTAGGTCGTAGGTGTGTACGTGTGTGATGAACTAATGAATAGTAATATCTGTTTGAGACTCAGCCTTAGATTAACGATAAAAATAATGTCTCTCAAATTGCACTTGGTTGGGTCGTACGTGGACGACGATTGAATACGGGGGGAGTATTTGGCGGAGAGGCATCGGAGCACGTAATTTCATCATAAGGAAGGAAGGAAGGAGAAAGTCTTGAGTGTGCCAACAAGTGAGTGAATGTATGGAGATGGTGGTGTGGATCTTGATTGTGTTGACATGGTCCTATGTCCATCCTGAGGAGACATGTAAGTGAATGGGGGTGGTTGTTGGGTGTGATAGAAGGACAGGGGTACAACTTAAGACTTGTTTAGTATCCACCAGAGTAGCCTTTGAGACAAAACACAGACACGTACAGGGATACATTGATACATGAGGGAGAGTAATAAAGCGTGGAGGGTGTGCGTTTAGTAAGGCGTCATCAGGACGTACCTGATCTCCCGTTGTCCTGTGGATAGTCCTGTAAGAGAAAGTGACTTTTGTGAGTAACAGAATGTTGGGAATGTGTGACAGAATGGACGTTTACCTGAGGATACTCGCTCAACGGAGAAACTATGGTGTGTGGCACATGGGCAATCTGTCCCTTCCAATTACGAGCTCTCCACCACTTCTTTGTGTCATCCAACACCTGAAACACATCTGAGTTTAATCTCTCTGCAGAATAAACGGAGTAATTAAGAGTGCTCGTTCTTAATGAGAATAATGATCATTAACACAGCCTGGGGAAAATAGCCGGGGACTAATAATTCTGGACTACCTCGAGGTACTCTCCACGAACGACGGTGAGTTCCTTATGATTGTTAGCAGTGCGAGGATGAGTTACAACAACGACTCGACCCCCTCGGGACCTGATGGTGTCTACGAATGCCCTCTGACCCGCTCCGAAATCGTCTCCTGGCATGTCCACAGGAGAAATTGATCTCTCTCGGTCGGCTGCTGCAGCGGCTGCAGCTGCGACAGCTCGTCTATGTTCAGCCTACGACCACAACACAAATCTCAAATCAAAGAAGCTTTGTCATCATTACGATCCCTTTGGTTAGCTTCCTCCCTTTCTTCATCAAACTTTCTCTCCTGATTAACTTCTCCTTCTCTGTTTATTTGTAGTGGAATCGTAGTGGAAAGGAGAAAGGAGAGTCCATTAGTCATTTCGACTTGTATTTATACACTTCTGTAGTTGACTAGGTGCGTTCTGGGAACTATACATACAATCTCCGGGACTGTTCTTATTCTTATTATTATTACCTCTTGCTGAGAAGCTTGCTGCATCCGTTCTTGCATTCTTCGTTGGGCTTCGGAGGCAGCGTCTGCCCCAATGCTCGTGTTCATGTCGGGAATGTTGGGGGACCATCCATCCATGAATACGGGTTGATAAGGGGCCACGTACCCTTTCCAACTGTCCCTATAGTGGAAGAGAAAGCGAGGATTAATGGAGAAGGCTAGGAATTTAATAAAAATGACCACATGCAGGTGTGGGTGGAGGGATGGAGCCGAGGAATGCAAATCCCTCTCTAATTTATTAAATTAATCTTGTGGAGAAAAGTGTTCTGGTTGTGCGGGGCGGAAAGAAAGGAGACTTTCTCTGTTCAGATGTTCACACCAAAAGTGGAGAAAAAACTCATTAATGATCCCACAAACTTGTTGTTGTGTGCCTTGTCAACTGTTCAGGCCAAGTTTTTCCGTCCTGGTCGTATAACTAACTTTTAGGGATAAAACGTCGTGTACACACGGACTATAAAAGAAGTTGTGGGATAAAAGGGAAAGTTTAGGTCATATTTTGTGTGAGGAAATGTCAGGGGGTGTTGGACAATTGAAATGTCAGTTGTATGACGAGAGTATCGTACCGAGTTTTCTGCCAAGCTTCGCCGAGGGAATGCCACAGTTCGGTTTCCTTCGAGGTCATGCAGTTGGATAGGAGCTCTACGGCTTCCCAAGTGAGCAAGGGATTGATAACCCTAGATGCAAGTCCAGGGGTGTGGGCATCTCGGGAAGCGTCCACGATAAGAGCCAACGGGGTGAAGAGGAAGTGGACCAGCTCGGGTGCATTTGGGTCGTGGATGTGAGCCTTAAGTCGAGCCTAAATGGAAAGTAGGAATACTTGTACATCTGTTTGATTTTTGATCAGAAGTTTTGTTTTTTTGGGGTTGCATGTCGGAGAGACATCAACGGGTGATGATGCTGAGATTCATGGGAAGCAGCAGCTGGCTGACTTACCAAAAGGTTAAATGACAACTTGAACTTTTGGAGGATGTCGATAAATTCCCTTTCGTGTGGTGGACGAGCTCGCATCGACAACAGTCCTTCGCCGTGGTCTTTCTTCTTGCTCTTTTTCGACCTGATAATGCATACAAAAACTGTGAGTGTACTCTACACACAAAACATCAATTAATTCAACGTGATGAAAGAACTCTCGACTACTTGTCGACGGCATTCTCAGTCCAAATAAATTACTCGGTCTACAGAGAAAGCGACTCTGTAGTCTCTTATGCACATTTAAGCACATTCAAGCACATTGCACATCCTCAGATGTTGGGAGACTATTTCTGAGTCTTCTCAACAACTCTCCCTACTTTACTTCTACTCCGCTACTTTCTACTTTCCCAGATTTGACTCAATAATCATGGAGCGCATATTCTTTGTAGGTTTTCGTGTGTTGATTGCTGCTGCTGCTCCTACAGTCTGCAAAGGACGGGTACAAGAAAGTCTCACATAACTTTGGAGACATCTTAAGATTCTCTCTCTCTTTCTTAAGATGGGTTATTACTCTGATTAATTTTATTGGCTTACTGAAGAAGAGAGAGAGAGAGGAGTATTTACTCTTGAAATTGGTTAGTGAATAATTGATTACTCTCTGAGGTTGTCTGCATAGCCCTATGTGGCTTCTTATTCATTGAGACTTTTTTGAAAGACTTGTTGACTGAGTTGTAGAATAAAGAATGTGTGTGGACGGAGATGAAGGAGAGATATCTTTTGAAGGAGAGAATGATGGAACGGGGGATAATTTTTTATTCCGTCACTCACTCGTTCCTTTCAGGGAACTCACTCCTTCATCTTTTGTCCGAAGACCCTTCAGTGGATCATCAATCCATGAAGCAAATCTCTTTTTCTCGCACTACTACCCTGTGCATACCTCTCTAGATTCCCTACACACTGTCTACTACTGACTGAGTACTTCTTCCACCAACACCACTCAGACTTACTTTCTCCTTCGCTGGAGTTCCCTGTAAGCAGCAGCAGCATACTGGAGCCGCGCGATGAACCGTTCAATGTCATCGAAGCATCGGTTAAGAATAACGACTTCTCGTTCATAGCGTCCTTCGCTTCCGACGGAGCTGGTGTCATCTCGAGGACCTCCAGCGTCGAGGTCAGCCACGCCGCCAGCCCTTGGGGAGGGAGGTGGAGGGTGGGCATGAAGGAATCCCCCTCCAGGAGGTTCTGGAGGGGGTTGAATAGGCGGCGGGGGGAGGTGGGGATTGCTATGAGTGGAACTGGCATTACTCGTGTGACGTGTACGGTTGGGTGGAGTTCTCCCAGATAATGCGGCCTTGACGTCTTCCACGAGTTCTGCTGCTCCAATGTTGAAGCACTGTGGAAGACAGGGAAGTATGCAAATAAGAATAATGATTGAAAGTTTGGTAATAAAGCATTAATACGACTGACTTGGAAGATGTGCATCTCAACGGGCTGGACGATGAAGGCAAAGATGTTGTTGTAGAGTTCGCCAGGGTTTGTATTGGTGAAAGCTGTGGGCTCTCTGATCAAGTGGAGAGGAAACCGTTCCATTTCGTCCTGTAACAAATGCCAAAGGTTATTCGGGATCCAATTTCATACATTAAGTCCAACTGTGACCACTGTACTCCTTCCTGTCCCTCTCCACACTAATTATTTATTCCCTATGAACATGACCAATTGAATAGGACTGCTCCCACTACCCAAAGTGTACAACTGCAGTTGGAATTCAGAAGAAGGTTGCACACTAATTCTGAAATGCATGAAGCTGGACTTTAATACACAGCCGACCACCACTTTCCCCATTATCATCCATATCCATTACTTTCCCGAGGCCATTTATTCCTCTCTCTAATATTTTCGGAATGAAGCCACAGGCCTCTCCTACTTTCTCTGTGTGCCTGTTAGTGTTGGGAAGATCTCATGATATGAATTTGTGTGAAGCATAGATTTGTGTATGAATATTGCGCGTATTGATG
>JAQGAB010001396.1:0-16602 GCA_034696565.1 Isotomurus graminis
TGTTCAAAAGTTTGTATATAGTTGTTGTCACTGTTGTTAGTATGACTAGAGATACTGTACACAATTGACAGAAAGACCGTCATATGATTAATATACTCCAATTATGAGATTATGACTGACCTTACTCACACCATTAAGTTCCATTATAGCTTTCACAAACTTTCATAAGAACCAAAGCTGGAGTTTTAACAATTAAAGAGATAAACTCTTATTGCCTATTTTGCAGCAAATTGCCAAACCACACCACAATCTATGATTGCAGTAATATTATGTGTAGTAGTAATTTTGATTATTAGATATTAGCTTCAGTTTACATATTCTCATTTTCTTCCATTGTGTAGGTTGGTTTCAAAACGTATTATAACTCTTACTGGCAGTCGTCATCACCATTCACCATTATCGACATAATATTTATTCAAACACTCTAGCTAAACTAGATTCTTTCTGCTACCAATGTTTCCCTTACACGATTAGAATGAGCTGACAGCTGAGCTTTAACAGTCCTATATGTGTAGTTTAATGAAGTTTTGTATAGTTTGGATGACAACAGTTTATGACTAATATGAGACAATCGCACACAAAGTACAAATTATATAAAATTATTAATAACCCATGCAAATGTTTCAATTCATGAAAAAACTCTGACCACTATAGTTGTATCCTGAATTTCGGAATGAATATAGAGTGATTCATAAGTAATCCAAAAGAAAACTAAGACTCTCGTATGATACACGGGTATAATTGTAACAAAAATAACAAGCGGAAATCAATCTCTATACAAATCTAAAGTTGGACTCTTACTACGAGTGTCTACGAGCATCTATTACTACTATACTACTACTAACTAAAACAATGCAGGGGAGGGGGAGATCTATCAAGAATTAATGTAAAACAATAGATTTTTGTAGAATTGAACAAACCTACGACTCTACAAGTGCAGAGACTGTCTCTACACAAGCATAGTGTTACAGTATACATTTCATTTTTCAATGCAATAAATTGATTGAGTTGAGGAAAGTTCAATGAAAGTGTGAATGTGTACTTGAAGTCGTTTTGTTACAGTATTGGATGAGAGTAACAAAATGAACTCTTCGTTTTTGTAGCATGAGTTTGAGTTTAAGATTTGGTCAAGAAGTTGCAGCCGAATTAAGGAATTAGTCCTCGTGTAGTCTTTGTGGATTTTTCAGAACAAAATAAAATAAATTTTAGCAGCTCGGTTGGGGATGAATTATGTTGTATGGGAAGTCTCTCTTTTTCCTTTAGTAAAAGTCGTTTGCTTCCAGAGTTTTGCACTGTTTGCTTAGAGTCGCGTACTGGCCATGGTTTGATCCAGCGAAGGAGTGACCCAAGGTACTTTCCCCCCTGTGATATCCCCCCGCTGGCATTGTCCCGTTCCTGCTCCTGTAGAATTAAAATCAAACAAACATTCAGTTTACATTCACTCGAATTGTTTTTTCCTACACCACTAAATAAAAGAAACAGTCAATGGGAGCTCTAAAGATAAGATTAATGGAACAATTAGCTGTGCTTTAATGAATGTGATTTGAGTGAAAGTACACAGTGAAAGAGAAAAACGAAAGTGTATAAAAAATGAAATTGCAATGCAGAGCTCCCATTGATCATTTTAAGAGAAATAAAGAGGAGACTAAAGAGTAACATCTACATAGAAAGAACAAAGACAGAAAGACTTCATTTAGGAAGCAACCCCCACCTCTGAAAATTAGTAGAAATATTAGAATGATTAGTATGCTCGAGCACTTAAATGACTATTAGAACTATTTTAAAAAGCGTTATCTTGAAGTTAGCTTGGTGAACTTTCATCAGTATGTTGGCCCCGAAATAAAACATTAGTAACAACGGAGCAAGATCTCACATGCGGTAGATGACTGACTGGATTAGCATCACACTTAAATGTTAATTTTTCAAACACGAGACTCTCTCGTTCTGTACAATGAAGAAGCACTGTAAGTAAAGTAAATAATATAGTACATGAATATTATGATCAAACATAAATCAACAAAATGTCACAGCCATGCATAAATAGTACCCTATTTTCAAACAAACGTCTGCCTCATAGAGTGCAAGATTTGCATACATATGAAATGTATATTTTATTCAATTCCCTCAAGCAATACAAGCATTGTGACAACAAAACCAAGAATCATGCAAAGCAACCGGGAGCGTTATACACACCATCATCTCCAACATAAATAACCGTGCTTTTGTCAAACAGGAAGTTGGCTGAAGTGTAATATTAGCATAGCCTGAATAAGAAGTGCTGACTGCTGGTAGCAGCATGTTACTCAATAGTCGATAGCCTCAGTTTTGACTTGTAAAAGACAAGTTCTAAACATTTAACAGAGACAACTGACACACGAAGACAGAACACAATGACAGAAAGTTGCTGTTAAAGGCAGTATATAGTTTAGAGTAGTTTAGTGAGTGCTAATAGTGAGCGAAAGAAATGGCAGATCATGAAACATGAAAGAACAAAACCAATCTGTTAATCCTATGATATGTCTAATTAATGAAAAAATCAAAACGCCGAGTACAGAGGGGTGGGTTGTGTATCCCAGTGTGAAACTAAATTATAAGGTGAATTTGACCCCGCGCCTCCAGAACGACGTCCTCCTCGACCTGTGCTTCCCGTTCCATGAGCATGTCCTCCTTCATAAGTTGACGGCAGGAAAGCCACACATTCTTCTTTTTGCAGATATCGCTTCCTATTTGGGTCCAATGAAAAACAGAAAAGTAAATATTATACATTTCATTTCACTTGACAGCTGACAAGCGAATTTTCAATATCTAATATTGCTGTCGCTCGGTATCTTTTTACGTCATAGAAAAGAAAGAAATGATTTTCTAGTCGTACCTTCTCTGAATGTAAATCCAAGTATGAGAATCGAAACCAACCAAGAGAGTGAACAAGATGGCAGAAGCAAGAGCTGAGAGTAGTAGGAGTGCTAATCCAAACAAACTTGTGGAACACAGACCCTCCACACCTTTCGCCCAGAATCCATGTATAGGTGGACACTCTGCTCTCATTGACGTCTGCAATGATAAGTGTCAAAGAAGAATATTTAATTACTCTTGTGTTCAACTCAATCGTAACTAATCAAGAGTTTACGATGAACTAATGGGTAGACTTTATTCCTCGGTCGGATATAACAAACTACTTTTCTCTAATCAGAACTCAAGAGACCAACAGGCCGCTCTCTCTCAGGAAAGTTTTCCACTTAACAGAAGTTCATCTAATTCATTTAGACTCGGAAAAAGCATCAAGCTACTTCAGAAACTATCTTCATCACTTACTTCTCCCAGGAGAGATTCCACCTTGTACAACTCTTTGAAGAGTGCGTCTACATAATCATCAACTGCATTAGGATACTCAATAGTGGCAATGGAATTAATCACTCGGAGGGTCTGTTGAGCTCCTTCACATGACTTTTGACCCTCTTGTACGATATCTCTGAAGGGATCCACTTCGGGCTTCAGTGGCTGACAGTTTAGGTAAAACTCCGCAATGTCCCTTCTGATATCGAATTCACTGAGCTCCAGCTCCGTTATGGCTGCCCGATTCGGATTCACGCAGATGTCGGCCAGTGCCTGTATTTCAAGTCAACAGAGAATAATCCATTTAGTTGTTTATTCTGTGCTGACATAGGTACCAATTTGCAAGTCTCATCCATAAATAATGTTATTAAGTCAAGTCTGCTGGACATAGATGCATGTGATCTACCTCCAACTATCAGACTCATCTTGAGAGTTGCACCATATTATTATGTGTAAACTACACAAGTAAGTTGGGAGGGACTTACCACAGAGCCGACTAGGTATAAGGAAACAAGAGACCAATTTAAAATGACTGCTATGAGGCCTAACACAGAGAATCTGTACAAAAGAAAAAATCCAATTAGTGACATTAGGATGAAATGTCTATACAAGTACATACACAGCGATGGTCGCGAGGAGCGTAATAAATAACATTTACACAGAACTGACTTTTCATTTTGCCAGTTTGGTTCGAGTCTAATTTTCTTTCACAATGTCTCATTTGATTAGCCTTTCAGTGTATGCTTACGTGATAAAACAACACCGAGAGTGACGAACAATAGCGTAATCCAGAATGACACAAAAGATTACGAAGATTATCAGGAGTGCCAGTGTAGCAGGCCACCTAGAATTCATAGAAAAAGACATTTAGATTTCCAGTCCACATCACACACATACACACAATATAAAGCCTACGAAGAAAACACATCCTCGCATTAAGTCTATTATGTGCACTTGAGCAAATGAAAGGATTCAGTCTCTCTAGTATCTGTTCATTTTCCACGAATGCCAGCAAAGTACACTTGACTAATGCCAAGTGTACACGAATAAGCAGGAGGTGCCCCGAGTAACCCCTTATTTGGCTTGGAACCAAAATCAATTCGCATGAAGTGACAAATTACTCCTGTCCTGCTTCTGTCTGTATCCTCGTGTACCACATTCTTTCGAGCTCAGTACGCAGAGTGAAAGTAAATTAAGATTTGCTTTCACTTTTACTCGTTCTTTCTCCTGAATTAGCTTTCTGTAGCTCAAGCATCCGCAAAATACTAAGTGAACCTAATTCTATTTCAGACTAAACAACAGACCTGACTGACTGAAACCAGTAATTGAATTTGAACTGTCTTGCACTTTGTGAATTGCAACATGCAAAAGGGCAAAACTACTTTCACTAGTTAAGAAACTCAAAAGGTCGAATACTTTACCTTATTGATTCTATGATCTGAAGAAACTCGTGTGGCGACGCATTCATTGGACCATCAAAATATAAACCCAATTTCTTGGCATTTTCCATCGTGTTTGTTATATTTTGCTCCATGTACCCCACTTGAGCGATTAACTCATCGAAGGCTGTTTTATTAGACTGAAACGATTCAAAGTGATGTTATTAATTTTTTATCATCAAAATAGAAGCAAAATTGGGGATACACACTTTGCTAAGCTGTTTTTTCTCGCAAATTATGAGCATTATTGTAGCATCAAGTGAGTGAATAATAATTTATCGCATCATAACTTACCAGGGGTCTTGCGAATACTCGTCCTAAATCATGTATCAGAGGATAAACCCTATTTTGTATCGATGATTGAGCTTCTAGAGTCTGCAATAACAAAAAATACATTTAATTTCAATACATAACGACTGAGACATACACGAACAATTTCCCATCATTGGTGCAATAAAGTCCCATTTTTATTATTTATGCCCTCAAACTCATAGCACAGGTCATTTATTAGAAGCAGCAAATTAACTCTCTACTAAAAGCTCTCGATTGATCAGAGGAATGCGATTTTGCGTCATCATCCGCGTCAATGCGATAAGGGCGAAATATGACCCGTTTATTTATTTGCCCAAGAAGACTTTCAGATGCTCTTCTACTTCGCCTTACAGATATTATTATCTTCCCAAGAGACATGACTCAGAATAAATTATGAGAATTAGAAAACAAAACCCCATGACTGAGTGAATCACGGGTTCCATAGTGGATTGCATAGACTTTGTAAGTGAACACTTAGTAATTCCTCATTTGAAACAAATCTTCTCCGCCTGGAGTAATGAAAATGTGAAACATTACAACCGCTCTAAGCATGAAGTGACTATAAGCAAGCTTCAAATCTACTTTCTGCCCAACTCTTACACGAATTACATGAAGACTTGCCTTATCAGTTTACTAGTAATCATTCATAACTCCGTATTTCTCAATGCAAGCAACACACCAGCTAAAGAAATATGATCTTTTCAAGTCGTAAAATTTTATGCTCAATAATTTTGTCAACTCCATTGCTACAGATAAGGAAAATGCATGGGAACTACGTATTCACTATTCACAGGATTCACAACTGCGAAAACGATATGCATTGCCATTTACATCAGAGCAAACATGGAATTTTGGATTCATGAATTCGTTCTGCTCTGTAGTTGTAACACATGACTGCCCAAACCTATGTCGTCGTGTGTAATCAATCAATCCACTAAATGATCATATTTCCTCAATAATAATATTATATAACACACGAAACATGTTCGTGCTCGTGCTTTATGTTCCTAATTCCTACAAACCTCCACATAATTCGTGAACCCTTCCCATGCATGCCCATAATCACACAAGCTTAATATTAGCAAGCACACAGTAGCACAATACTAATAACTCCACGCTAATTAACTAAATTACTCATGAAATCCTCTTTCGGTGCTCTAAACGAAGTCCTAACCCATTTGCCTGCGTCCGGTCACCGGTGCTTGCAAAAAAACCTACTCAAACCATACACAACCCCACCCTCCTCTTTGCAAAAATTAAAATCATCATCTGTAAATTACAAAACTCATCATAATCTGATGAACTCCAATCCTTTCACATGTCACCATCCGTCCGTACGGTCTTGCGATAATTTCTTCTTTCGCCCTTCAAACAATACTGAAAGAACTGAAACTGATATGCCTCCCTGACTTTTTCCATTTCCCGTAAATAATATTCCTCCACACTTCACAAACAAGTCACGCAAACTTTCCCCATGTACAATTAAACGGTGTTATCCTCCGCATTATTATCGCACTGCCACATGCATTACTTATACTCTCACGAACATGCAAACTCCATCCCACACATGCAACCCACTCATACTTTCTACGACTTTCACCCGTCAAAAAAAAAACTCTCTCCGTCGCAATAATCATCATAATATACTATTATTTACTATTCAGCTATTCATACCTGATTTTTAACCAAGTCGAAATAACCATGAATATTCTTCAGTGAGGCGACAAACGTCTCCACACCATTGTGAAAGTCATCGTTGCCGTACAAGCCTAGGCCGATAGCAGCGCTGGAAAGAAAGAAAAAATCAGTGTCATTTACAACTCTCAAAAATAAACTCCTACCGCTAAATATACTTCTTAAATATGCTTACCATGTGGTTAGGGAAAGGAGGAACAGCAACACCTTTAGGCAGAGAAGCGGTCGGTCGCGCTTTGCATGGCGGTCACAACACCTCGTCAGAAGGTAAAGGAGGAGCATCAACAAAAAGAAAATTAACAAGAGCGCCGGAAACGCCCCCAAGACCCCCAGCGACTCAACGTACGGTTCTGACCTCCAATCCCACGTTGAATTGACCTTTCCTCCGGTAACATTCACATGAGGAAACTTGTGGAAGAACCTTGCGATCCACGGGGGAACACCCCCTGGATAAACCCCCCCACTCATCCCGATAATTCACCGTCACTCTTCAGGATGTCACTTCATCCTTCACCGAATGTCAAGTCAACAGTCAACACACCAGAACACCGTGTGAGTGAATGACGATAAAGAATGGAAGAATTAAAAAATCAGTTGCGGTCGACCGACACCGACGACACCGAACCAACCAACAAGAAGGACCTCCAGCCGCGGTTTCCGGTCCAACACACTTATTAACTTCAGAAAGATGCGGGTGATGAAGATGATGGCACTTGTTAATAAAGATGATGAGAGAGAGAGTTCACATGATGTGTTGTTGTTGTTGGTGGTTCCGTGCGAGGACGGAGTGTGAGTGAGTAAGTGTGGGTCGTGTGGGTCGGTGGGGCTGATGAGCGGAAATCAATAGTGGCCACTCCTTGCTCCTCTCTGCGCACTCACTCCCTCCAGGACCGGCACCCTCACCACCACCAATTCATCCCTTATCTCCTTCTTATCTACTCTCTTATCTATCCATTATTACCTCCTTAGCTCTTTTGCAATATTTAAGTGTTTACTATACTCCATACAGCAGAGTATCTGGACACTGCATGATGATCGCCCAACACAGATTAAGAGTCCATGAGTATACATTCACTCATGTATTCAGCATGTTTAACACAGACAATAATAAAGCAAAGGTAGTATATGGGTAGTATTCTATGATAAGAGATGAGATTCTAGTATAAAGAGAATGTCTTGAAGGGTAGCAAGTAGGGTGACGCTCCTGCCTCTCCTCAGTATCACATTCTGTCAGAGTGAGTGAGCATCTTGTACTCTCTGTAAAATCTCTGAAAGAGCTTTTAGTAGAAGTTGTTGTAGTTGTGGATTGTAGTAAAGTACTTTGTTGGGGGTCGACGAGTCATTCTTAGAAAATCTTTGCTTTCTTCCTTCCCTTGAAAAAGATGTGTGTGAACTTCCGTTTTGAGTTTTTGAGCGTCATCTTCCATATCTCGGAAACTTACGCACGCACTCAAAATCACCCTTACTCACTCTCTCACCCTACAACCGCACTTCACTTAAGACTTTGAGTCTTTTAGCCTTTGAGAGGATTATTAAATTGCTTAACTTTCTTCCTTTCAGCTTTCATACAAGTTATACATACAGACATTAATGCTGTTGAAGTATTTCGCAATCATTCATATCTCTCATGCAATTTCATGGCCTGCTTTATCTCTCTCGAATGCCTTATCTTTTTAATGTGTACTTCACCAGTACAATCCAGTAATTGGTCCGAGTAAACCTCGCAACTGGATAAAAAAGTGGTCAACAGGTCAACCACGACCATCGCCACATTCGCTAAACTACAATTGCACCACAATTAAAGATTACATCCCACCATACCACAACTAACAACTAACATATACATAGCTCCAGCAGGACTCTGCTGGAGACATATCCCATATTTAATTATACCCATAATAACCCAATAAGTATCCAACCCTTCCCATACATATAAATAAGTCTGGTTGCATACACATAAACATATTTTCTTAAAGCGAGTGTGACAAGATAATGAAACCATCAAGTCAATTGCTTACTCACTACCACCACCACAAGGAGTAGTATGTAGTGGTTAACCAATGACCAGCAACAACCACCACACACTAAAGCAGATAGTTAATAAGTGACTTAACCATGTTTAATTAATAGGTCGTCCACTACCACTACTAGTCGTCAGAAGTCAAAGAAGTCTTGGGAAGCGGATCTTGTGACGTGCCAGAGGGGAATTAAGGCGGAGGAACAAAGACGAGTCATAGAAGACGAGAGGGTGTGGGACTCTCGAGGCACCCGCTCCCTTACGAACTCCGAATCACAACAACAACACTCCTTAATCTTCTCTCCAGTCCAGTCCAAAGTCCCATCCATTATCTTTTTAATCTTCTTAATCGCAATCTCTTCAAAAGTGTTCATTACGTCAATGCTCCAACTGCAGCACCAACTTTATTATGCAGAGAGTGACGTTGTGTATTTTTAGTTCTTATCGAGGATGATAACAACTTTGTTCGATTGGACTCCGCGACACATTGACATACACACACATGTTTGTTTAGGGTGTGAAATTATTATCAAGTGTTGAGAAGATTTAAGGGAAAAGTGTTGACAAGTGGGTGTTTACTAAGGCGAATGACGACGACAACAACGACGGACGACACATGAGACGGAGACGACGAGGTGGTGGGTCTCAAGAATTTAAAGGTGGAGACTTAATCTCCCTTACCCAACGTTATGTCGCTTATCAATGGAGGGTGCTGTTGGAGGTTCAAGTTTAATCCAGATGAAATTGAACAGAGAAGCAGGTCCAGGCAGATTGACAAGGTTTTGGAGAAGGAGAGACGTGATCGGAGAAAACAGGTGGGTGGGGGTCATTAATTGGGAATATTAGAATTAGAAATGGAAGAGAGATTGGCAGACATTTATTTTGGGGTTGTTTTTTACAGGTCCGGGTTTTACTGTTGGGGGCTGGAGAAAGTGGAAAGTCTACGTTTCTGAAACAAATGCGGATTATTCATGGACTCGGATTTGATGCAGACTCTGTCCAGGAGTTCCAGCATGTCATTTATCTCAACACGATTCAAGGTAGAGAAAATGACAATGATATTCATTTTACATTTAACGGGGGAGTTTAATAAGGAGGTACCAATTGGTTGATGTTAAGTTACTGAAACTGTACTTCTATAATATTCTTTATTCATTCGTGCTATCGCAAGGATAATTCATGGCTTACCATCTTTGACAATGTTTACTGTTGCCCGGTAAGTTGGTGAACGTTTAACTCAAGTGTAGAAAAGTATAAAAATTGTTTCGTTGTCTTAATATTTTATCGCATTGGGTGCTGGTGCTGTGTGTGTTGGTGGATTATTTATTAACGTGGTACATGTTATTTATTTACAGGAATGAGAGTACTGATTGATGCCAGAAATAAGTTGGATGTTCCATGGGAGAACCCACAAAACAGTCTTCATGGAGAGATTTTGCTCAATTACCAACCAGGCTTTGTGGACCAGTGGACCTTCGTGAAGTTTGTTCCTTCTATTAGAGCGTGTTGGGCCGATGAGGCTATTCGAACTGTGTTCGGCAGACGATCGCTGTTTCAAATTTCTGATTCTGTTGAATATTTCTTCAATAATTTGGATTCGATTTCCAATAAGGTACTTTTATATTCAGTTGTCTTATTTATAATTCATTAATTTATTGAAGTAATCTAATGAATATACTTTTATTTTCAGGATTGGGTTCCTACAAACAACGATATTGTTCACGCACGACGTGCTACAAAAGGAATTTATGAGCTTACAATCGCAATAAATGGGATACCTTTCCGTTTCATAGATGTAGGAGGCCAGAGGTCACAAAGGGCCAAGTGGCTGCAATGTTTTGATGCCATAACTTCAATTTTATTCCTTGTTGCCAGTTCTGAATTCGATCAGGTAAGCATAATTTGGAGTTACGGAATAAAATGGCTGGATTTGTAGCCTTACAATTCAATAAAATGAATTTATAAATCAGGTGCTGCTAGAAGACAGACAGACAAATCGGCTTGAAGAGTCTCGTACAATCTTCGATTCCATTGTAAATAATCGGATTTTTACTAACGTGTCCATAATATTGTTTCTAAACAAAACGGACTTGTTACGAACAAAGGTATTTTGAAACCCCGTCGTCATCTGTTAGTTGTAGCCAGTGGAGTTCCAGTAACATAAAATTTTTCTCTATTTCAGATAAACCGGGGAATAAAAATCTCGGACTTTTTTCCAGAGTTCAAAGGCGATAATAGCTCATTAGAGGAGGTGCAACAGTTCGTTCTCAATTTGTTCATTTTGCTTCGAAGACATGAGTCAGGACAATTATTTTACCACTTCACCACTGCCGTCGACACGGAAAATATCCGGGTGGTTTTTAACGCTGTGAAGAAGACGATCTTGAAAAAGAATCTTGAGAATCTCATGCTCCAATGAGAAGTAGAAGTATCTAACTTTCGCAGCCTTCCTACTTCCCATTCCTAATTTTAACTTGTTTCTTATATTTTATAGTGAGTTTTAAGTTATCGTAGATTTAAACTTGACTGCATGATGAGTTAGATCCTTGTATAACTTTTATTACGATATTGATGTGAATTCCATTTTATACCTTACTCTCGCCTTACGCACGCCTTATTAAAATCGACTTTCGGTAGACGGAAGAATTGACGCTTGCAGTATGTAATGATGGAAATTGAATAAATAATACAGTAGATATAAATTAAGTTTATTTAACATCTATTTATTTGAACTTCTTATTACCATAATCATTTCGTAGGAGACATACGACCCCGTGATCAAGTCCGACATGTGGATGTGATGTGTACTTAAAACTCAATCATATTAATCATTTTGAATCTCTGTTCGTAGCCGTAATTGGAAGTCCCATCACCATATCAGTGTTTCCTACTACTTTCCGCGGCGACACACTTTATTAAAAATAAAACAAAATCTCGACCCCAGAAAGCAAGTATTAAATACAGATGAAATAAAACTATAAACTAAGAAGTACGAAAGGTTGAAAGTATGAATAGAAAATAATGTTATAATAGCAGCAATATTCGAATCAAATACCTATCTCAGCTTGTAGCCCCAAAATTATCACTAGTCGGTTACACTCACACTCCCTATAGAGAGGAATGTGCACAACTGAAACATGCTCAACTAAATAAACTAAATACAGATTTCTATCGTCAGAGCACTCAACTTAATACCTTCTATTCTTCACATTAACGATAAGTGTGTTGTAAAACTAAATAGCACGAAATAAAGTTTAAAGTTACATAATACAGTATTGCTTCTCAAATACAACATGAGGGGTAGTTAGTTGACTCGAAATCAGATTGTTCTATGTTTTATAGCTTGATACAGTGTTTTTAAGCTGGAAGAATAATACCATGATAAGAAACAAAACTGATGATAGTGAATGACTACCAACAAACGTTCAGTTCTATTTAAGCTTATCAAGATGTAGTTTGAAACCATACATTAATCTACTTTTCTGTAACACTGCAAATCAGTAGTTGTAAAGTTCCTTTGTTGCTATTCTCCCCTCTCTGAAGGCACTTTCTTGTCGTAAGATTATCGGTTCTAGTAAAGAAGTATACAGACAGTGGATAAGAAACTTACAAACTCGATCTGTTACAATATTCGTTTGTGGCAATTTAAAACTGTTACGTCTCCTTTGAGCACTCATTCAAATACTTGACGATTATTATTATACACAATTAGCTCTAATTCCTGATGGTTTGATTGCACCGTTCTAGTCTTATTATTATTTTTAAGGTTATACTTATTTCACTACCAAATTAAACAGGAAACCCTGTTTATTCATTTCGTACTCCCAAGATTTTTCATTACTTTGAATTGAGAACATAGTACTCGATTGCTGAAGTTGCTGATTTCCAAACTTTTTACACGTACAATTTCTATTATTCTACTTATTACACTTTTCAGCATCGAACTTGATTACGAAACACTAACACTTTGGAACAAACGATTTGACAATTATTAGTTGGTTCAGGTTGAAAGAATGGGCGAATGGATCTTCAGGTAAACGTTGACATTTTCAGATTTATGTATTGCCGTTACTCAAGGAAAACCTCCTAAACCACCGAAACTGTTAGCCGTGCTTGAAGCTTTCAGTTGATTCATTGGGGTTTTAGTTGCTGTTCCATTTCGACTATTGCCACGACCCAGGTTCAAATCATCCATGCTGATGTTTAAGTCAGACCAGGTGGTACCCTGCAATATAAAGAAATGCTGGGTTAACTTTTTCCCTAATGACTGTGTACTCCTTCAGTCACTATATGAAAGAACATACTTACCATTTGAAGAGATGGTTTATTTGAATTATTATTATTGTTCGAATTAGTATTGTTCTGTATAGATCCATTAGCAGATAGTTTTGCAGGTTCCATAATAGGAGTAAGAAGATCCCCGCCAAAGTTGGCGGAAGGTGACGAGAAAGGTTGCGAAATTGGGAGTGATTGCGGTTGAGACGACGGGACAGGAGCTGCCATTGGCGCAAATCCTCCACTTCCCATACTTGGAAAAGCAGCTTGAAACTGCATTGTAGGGGACTGTAGAGGAGGCGAAACGGGCGTACTTGCAAGGTTTGGAAATGCAACTGAACTTGTTGGAAAATTAGGTTGAGCTGCCGAGTTCGAGAAAAGACTGTCAGTCAGAAGTGAATTGTTGTCGGACGAAGTAGCTGCTGAACTTCCTCCAATATCAAAAGAAAGGCCTAGAAGGTCATCCGCTTTGGCTGCAGCTGCTACTGGCACTGGCGTGGTAGACAAAGTTGGAGGAACTCCATTTAGCACAGCTGTAGAGTTACCAATGGACATGGGGTGTGAATCTCCAAACGCAGACTGGAAATCCGCAAAATCACCCCCACTTTCCTTCGGAGTGCCTATTTTAAATGGTGATGCTGTAGAATTTGTTGGTGCACTTGTGAAATCTCCAAAGTCCGCAACTTTCTCCTCAGCTCTGGGATCAAAGTCGTCAGAGACTTCAACGCCAGGAGATGGTGGAGCAGGTTTAGTACTGAAGTTGCTATTATCAAAAGCCCAATAGTGTTGCATACATTTTGATAAACAAACTACAACTACAGTTTTATTTTATGCATACCGATTGCTCCCTGAAGAAAATGAATTAGGGCTTCTTTTTAAGTCTGCCTCAGAATCACTATACGGTTTAAACTTAGATTTTTGTGGAGGACTTGGACTTCTTGACTTCCGCCTGTAAATCACAAAATTGTAATTAAAAAATAGGCTCCAATTCCAAGTTCCAAAGGCTTCTACAAGTCCACACTAATAACTGCTTATATGTTGTATAAAATAAACTTACCCATATTCATCATCGTACCCTCCTCCTCCGAAATCATTGTCAGACCACTTTGAAGTCATCATCTTATCGGACCCGATCCCTACATACTTATCCCTATTTTTCTTGGCTTTTTTACGTTCGTCCCTTAACTTCTCCTCATCCTACACACAATCCAACCATAAAAATAATTAATCCCAGTTTCTAGTTCAGTTTTAAATAAACGTTCAAATTCAAATCAAAATATCTATTCCATACCTGAATCAGCTCAACGAGCTCTTTGGCCTTGACTCTCACATTAAGTTCCCCATCCTTCGTCTCAGTTCCGGACGGAGGAATGATAGCGTCGAAATTAAACCCAGGTTCGTACACCACATGGTAGTCCTGGAGTGACCGCACCTCGTACAGTCGATCTTGTGCAGCTCTTACAACCCTTTCGGATCCGTGGAGAAGCAAATGATGCAGCAACAATAAACTCTGCAATTAACAAAACCACCCCTTCCGTGAGTCACCCCGGTCACCCGTAAACCCGATTCAATTTATTGCTTCCACAAACCTTATACACTCTCCTTGGACTCCGTTTATTCTCCGCAATTCTCTTCCACAACATTCCCATAACTTCTGGAAACTGATCATAACTGAAGGTCGCTTGAGACAACTCATGTTTGATGGTCCCTGTTGGCCCCCAAGGGTCATCATTCGTCGCTTCCCTCACTTTAGACTCAATCTCCGTATAATTCATCACCACATTTGTCCTAAAACAACAAAAAACCCCACCCATCATACGTCAACTTCCTCTTCCATCATCACATTTATCCAAATTAAACCAACTTACACTTTATCGGCAAGCTCCCGTACTTTCCACATCTTGACGTATTCACCCCGACGAACTAAACACTAACCACAAACCCACTCTATACCTTTACCCGGAACAAACTTTACTTTAAAACAGAGAAGAAAAGGCAAGGGTGGAAAAAAATAAAGTTAAATTGAGAAAATAATTACACAACAGAGTAAAAGACTAAAAGTAGTGTCGGTGGTGGTGGTGGTGGTGAAGGATAAATTGAGTACGAGGCCAACACTCAACAACACGTACCACGTCCTCCTTTACTTCCAAAGTGTGAATTGTCCTCTCCTCCTTTAGTGCATTTAACTTGATGCACTCTCTCCCTTACAGATCTTAACATTTACTTCTCAAGCCTTAATCACTTGCCCCATTAAGTGAAAGGACAATTCCACACACACAAACAGTCTGACAATCTGACGAGGAGAACTCCTCTCTTCAAACTCTAATGGATTTTTATCTCGTTTTGCGTTTTCCTTCTCTCAATTTTCTTCGCACAGGTCGGGGAGAAATGAGAACCGACAAAAACACTAAAATTAAGTATTCTTAGATTTTCCAAATCCCTACAGGGCAGGGGTTTTAACTTTAAAATAAATACACACTGGTGAGTGGGGCGAAGAACGAAGGTTAAGGTTTAACAGATGGAGAGGAGAGGATGAATATTGGAGGATGCATTTTTTGTTTAAGTTTTGTTGGTTCCCCCAATCTGAGGTTAATAAAAACGAGAGTTACAGCAGCAGCAGCAGAGAGTGTAACAAACTAACAAAATGCAAAAATCCCAGGCTTAGTTGATGAGCTTAAGCAGACAGGTTTGCCAATCATTATTTGTGGTTCATTATCAACTGCAAAACAGTTTTATTCAGGAGAATATTATGTGGAATTCTCGTTTTTTGAATGGAGAGTTAAAGAAGCTCTGGGTGATGAATGGTGGATTTTGTGGTGAGCTGGAAGAGATGAATAATATGCAGATCAACCCTTTTTACATACAATTCACAATTCAATTCATGGCTCATACAAATATGTGTGTTCGATGTGCTTAGCTTCTCGACATCTCGTCTCGTCGTCGGCTCCCCTGATACACACTTAAGTAAACTTTGTAAATAATATCAGTTGCAGCAGCAGCAACTTAAAGCTCATTATTGCCTGATTAATGTGCATCTAGTCCATACGTATACAAGTTGCATAATCCTACAATTCCGACATACCAGCCAACCATGAGATTTACCTGAAATAAAGCCTAGAAGGCCTAGATTACATGCAATAATTCCTTCCTCATCTCCTCAACACACACCTCGATTACTTGCTTTTCTATTCGTGTGCATGCAGTTTCCTTAATTCTGTATTTAAATGCTAAACCCTATTTTAAACTTAAATACTTTATACCTTAACTTTAAAGTTTACTGCAGAACTGCAGACAACAGCAGTTAAGATTTTGAGATGTGTGACATGACTTTCTGAATACATCCATCCACAAAGACATAATAGCTATTCTTCTATTTAAAATTATTGCATGCAACCTGAATAAAAAACAGGTTAATTACTAAAAATTAAATTCCAGGGTTGGCGAGTGATTTTATTGGAGGAGGCAGTGGGATGAGAACGAGGACGCGAATGAACAGAGAGGAGATATCCAGAAACGAGACACCGTCTCACT
>JAQGAB010001397.1:0-16602 GCA_034696565.1 Isotomurus graminis
TACTATTGATTACTAGGGGGTCCATGGGTCCCTAAATTGCCAGTTTTGTGATTACGTAATATATGAATGGCCCCTTACTCAATCTTAAAAATCAATATTAATTCATTCAACTTTGTCACCCGTCCCCTTCCGTAAGAGTTTACTATTTACATTATTATTCAATTGGCAGCTATAGTGCTTCATTAACTAGCAAATAAATATGAAGAAAAATGAATGAGATATTGACATTGTCATCATTAGTCAATTCCTACAAATAAATTGTATGTATAGAAAATTCAACCACACTAAATATCAATGGAGCTTATCCAAGTTAAGTTGAGTTAGGCTGTACAGATACAACAGTGAGGTTAGGTAAAAAACTAAATCACAAATTTTAGGATAATAATAATATGAGCATGTAATAATTAATTCCAAGATTTTCCTCCTTCTGAACACTTTTCCTGAACGACCGAACAAACTCGATTCCTTGTACAAAGCTA
Source organism: Isotomurus graminis (assembly GCA_034696565.1). Classification (NCBI taxonomy): domain Eukaryota; kingdom Metazoa; phylum Arthropoda; class Collembola; order Entomobryomorpha; family Isotomidae; genus Isotomurus; species Isotomurus graminis. Next base: position 480 of record JAQGAB010001397.1, read on the forward strand.
CAAAAATTCTCGACACACAAAATCTTTGTCTGTTTTATCTAGCAAGAAACACACAAGCATGCAAGCTACGAATTATAATTAATTGTTCATAGTACTGCCAAGTACTCATTTGATTCTGATCACATATGCATTTTTCTTTCCTCTAAACTCGTTACTTCGTTCTCCGTGTATAGTTTACAAAGGATGCAAAAATCTCAGTGCTCCGAAGTTCATATATAAATTAAAAGCTAGGGTACTAAGGCAAGCGCATTAATTACTAACCCTGCATTCTTCACGACAATGGACAGCATTGACGAGGAAAGAGGAAGAAATAAGACTCAAAGTCAACATTAAAAGCACTAATAAAGCTTAACGGAGCTAACTGATATTAAATTTCTGCACGTTTTAAGAACTACATCACCATCACATTTCATCCCTGTATTCGTTGTACACTCTTTCGTGGGCCTACTGCTTCCTTTTGCGTTTAAGACACTCCTGTCTGCGAGCATTCAGTGTTGAACCTTGACTTTGCATAAATAATTTCCACTTCCTTCTACTCCTTTGCAAATTGACTTTACAGACTAATACCAGCTCTAAGCCTTCCTTGCTCCATACTTTAATCTTATCTTCAGCTCTCCACTCCTGTCTTTAATTTAATGATCACACCACATCTCAGCAACAGGATACTCAAGTTAACTCATCCGTGTTCTTTTCAACACTCACTGTCGTGCACACCGTGCTCATCATCTCCTAACAAAAAATGTCATATGGGCATTGTTGTGGCAGACTGTTGTACCAACCAAACCACGAGTATTTCATTAATTATCATTACAACTTACTATTCGATCCATTCACAAAACTCCAATTTACCATGTCATCCTTCTATTTTCTACCTGGTCTTTACAGATCCATACGCTTCTTTTTGCACCAATAAATGGCAATAATGTTTATCATACATCACTTAATAGAAACCAGCAACTCATCCAACATCAACTATCTCGAAACCAAATTTATCCATCCATTATTCAACTACAAGGCCATTGCAGAATTGTGTATACACAAAAAGTACTAGTTTGCACAGCAAAAAATCCGAGACAAGAAGGAAACTGCAAGACGAAGAAGGTGTTGGATGATAGGCATGCTACGCCAAGCGAATTTCATTCTGCATTTAATGAAGATGTAGGAAAAAATCTATTCCATCTCACTGTGTGAATTAAACTGGGGAATTAAACACAATTGTATCTCATTGGAAAGAAGAAGCGGATGGAGCTCATTTCCTGTTTTAATTGAGAGGGTAGTGGTGTCTGTTTGCAGCCTTAAGTTAAACTAAAAGTAAAAGGAACTGGTCAGACAGAAGCGTTAAATATCACTACACTGACTATATGCAAAGCTCTGCCAAAACCATTCTCAAAGGTTTAGTTAAAGTCATTTAGACAAACTGCACATACTTATACTTTGAAACAGCTTTATGGCAAGGTATTACAAAACGACAAGGAAAGGCATAAAAGGAATTGAAGCAATTACTTAAGCGTAATGCAATTACACTACTGTGAATATACAACGAGAAGTGAGTCTTATGCTCATACCTCGAGTTCCATCATTTTGTTAGTCCTTGATGATGACACTTCCTTCCTGTCTCCTCAATTAAATGGATTTCCTCCTTATTCCTTGGACGAATCACTTCTCTAGTGACACCTTTCTTCCTGGGTTTTGGAATGTTTCTGTTTCAAACTGGAATATGAATGTCGTTCGGAAATCTTTCGCTTCTAATATTTCGAAATTCGTTCGTTCGTTGTTTAGAATTAGTTCCTGGTGGGTAATAGTTTAGTGGTTTAGTCTTGAACTCCAGCAGATTTTGTAACAGATTTGAAAGTAACAAAATTTACACCATCTACGCTGTAATTACAAGTGGCCATCATGTTGGAGCATTATACACTTTTCTCAATACTCTTACTGGTTGAGTTAAGCACGGTAAATATTCCTACCATATCCTGTTGCATTAATCTTGATTTTGGAGTAGTGCTAAAACTGTTTCACACTATTGTTCGTTCTGATAACTGAGAAGAGGGTCTGATGATAAGGAAGGAAAGCGATGTTATCAGTCTATGCAAATGGTACTTTCCATGAATCGAAATCCTTGGAATGAAAGTATTCTCTTCAGTAACTCTAATCTTTCATTATCTCGCGATACACGTTATACACTTAACACACCACGACTAAATTGTGTAATTTTTAATTCTCGGTCTTTCTGTCTGAGCGTAGTATTGATTGCCTACCTCTACAACTTGTTTGATCCACAGCAACAGATTAAAGATTTTGGTACTGTCTTGCTACCCTGTTGTGAATGATATCCAAGAAAGAATCGAGTATCAAGTTGAGTGGTTGCTTATGATGGTGGAAGTCACTAGCTATCTTTCTTCTTCGTAGACTCTCCAGTGGGAACAACTTGCAACTACACACAGCTCTCTTTCTTCTTGATCATTAACTTTAAATGGTGATTATGTCTAGGGATGTGGACTGGCTTTTCTGCACACATACACAACACACACATCTAGGACTGCAAACTGGACAAGTTTCTTGGGTTTGATCGACAACGAGCCCAGAGGCACTTCTTCACATTCACCACTTTTCGCTGGCTGCTGCATTCATACACACGATGAGCGATGAAGCAGGATGGGCATCATATGAACGACGTCCAGTTTTTTGTCTCTGATTTTTTCTCACTTTCTTCGATATCTTCGCCTTATTCTTCTCTTGGCTTACGTCAACCTGCTCCAAGATTCCTATGATTCGCGATGTTGCTCGTGTAGCTTTTACATCTGCACGAACACTAACAGCTTGCAAATAAATAACAGTCTTCCGTTCACAGCCGAAAGCATGGACTGGGACTATGGTAGTTTGTCTTATCCGTGGTATTATGCAGCAGTGCTTTCTTGACTCTCACAGTTAACAACTAGTAGTATCCTTCACCGAAGCAACTTTAGCACGATGATAAAGGTGCTTTGCTTACTTTTTACTGACATTCATATCTTCCACGAAGATCCTCCCACGGACGGAGCTCCAGTGCTAGCGAAATTATTGCAAGCAAATCAACAAGTTGGTTCGCGAAGTAGCGACACTTATCAATTGCGAAATCTTCTTAGGTCTCCTTCTGCTTGAATGTCTTCTTCTCCGGTTACTCTCAGACGTATTCAGTACAAATCCTTTCCCTCTACCCCACAAACACAAGGATAGATTTACTTAATATTCAATATTATATAAACTTTTAAACTCCTATATACACGCTTGTGTACGACACTCTATCTACAACCGAGGTTATCAGTGATACACAGAATTCGTGAGGAAACTTGAGGAAAGGAAACCCAATCTACAAAATGATCATTCAGATACTTATAGATACGTATTCCAAGCACGTCAAACGCTGACTCTTGCCTAAAATCATCTTGAGATGAGTCCTAAACCTAAACCAAAAGTGGGTGCTCCTTCTGTACTAATAACAACCTTAGCTATAAATTCTCAATAACGCGCTGCAGATAAGTAACAACAGAGAGCAAAGGGAGTATTAATAGTAGTGGAAGTAGGGTGGCAATGGTTGATGATGGCAGTGATGAGTCTTCAGTTAGTTAACTATGAAAGATTAAATCCTGTGTACTCTTCAGTACACCAACATCAACGAGGATAGCATGTTAGTCAAAGTCTCAGTTAAATTGAAACATTATTAAATTACTACTTCCTTCCTGTCCACTTACTTACGCAGCACTACTCACAACAGATCCCTGCTACAAATTCAGATGCATGTAATTCCACACCACCACCACCACCACCAGTTCTCTCATTTGTCTCTGATAAGCACGGCAAACTACCAACAACTTCCACCAGCAAATATATAACCTACATCATCATCATCCTTCTCCCGTACTAATTGACATCTAACTAACACAATTCATCAACAACCACCACCACCACCTACTCATAATTCCAAATGGGTTTTAAATGAATGACACCAAAATACTTACCAAGTCACCAAGTGTAGAAGGTCCACAATTACTGAATTACTGGTGCGTTTCCGTTGTTGACAATTGCACACAATGGGGATAATATGTCGTCCTTCCTCTCAAACGTCAATGCTGAACAAACACTCCGGCACAAGGATCTTCCTTCCTGGATAAATAAACAATTATCTCTATCATCACCATACACCGATGATAACCCTCAAATATGTCTCTCATTACACTTTCCTTCCTAAACTAGTTATCTAAGGTTCAAATCAATATCCTGTAATAAAAATATAAAAAATCCCTCCACCACCACCACCACAACCATTTAAGTTGTATACTCCTTACTTTGTATATTCTTCACGGGGAATCTTCTTCTTCCTCAACTTCCTTCCTCCTTTTTAATCCTTCTTCTACTTTGTCCGTTTAATTGATATTAAAGTCTTGTAGTCTCCTGTGAGCTGCAGTATGGAATGCTAATAATATATCTACAACCTACAAGTCTGTTATGCTAATAAATATTTCGTATATAGAGCCGCAGTCTCTCTGGATGTAATCAATGGGTAGTGTGTGTGTGGAAAACAATACAGAAATTCCTTCCTGCTTGTGATGAAAGAGGAAGTTGGTTATAATAAGTTTTTCGAGTCGACACACACAACCACCATCGCCAGTGGTACAAAACATGTACAGCAACCACCACCACCACTACACAGCCATCCCACTACAAACCCGTGTGTGTTGCATTCCTTTCATCTCATTTCCTTATCCCCAAAATGCTCCCTCTGCTCGTCGCCTCTCTCCAGCAGAGAAATCATTTCCTCTTCACCAGAATTTGCCCTTCCTCTTCTTCTCTGCCCAAGAAAATCACACGACGACCTGTCCCTTTTATCGTATGAACTTCGTGTACAACTTCTCCTCTCTCTTCCTGGAATGAGCAGTTCAACATTGGAGGAGGGGCTTGTCCAGGAAGCCTTTCAGATGAAATCACCACCACCACCACCTTTTTCATGAATGCTGTGTATGTTGTTGAAGCAGTTTAAGATGTGGAAAAAGATCTTTTAAGACGCTCTCTTCTCTGTGTAGAGTGAGTATATAGGATATAGTTATAAGGATGGATATACATGAATTCATAAGTGAATGATGGGATGTGTGTGGAGAATTCATTCCTAGTTTTTTACTGACTCAAAGGTGAGTATTGAGAGAGAGATGATCTTTGGTGGTGGTGGTGTTGGCTGTGGAGGAGATGTAAAGTGGTCTTAAGAAGTAGATAGATGAGTATTAGCATCGCCAACGGACCTGGATGGCGATGGGAGTGATTCAATGATAAAGTCCATTTCAGGAAGAAAAGGAGGAAAAGCAGAGTTGTTTTGTGATGAAAAAAGTCTCATGGTCAAGGTTGAAGGAAGGAAGCCACAGAATTGAACATGACAAGACACCCAGAGAATTCATACCTGTCTCACTCTCGCTACCTAAGCCTACCTATCTACCTCTGCCTCCTGATTAATCAACCAATCTCTCCTCCGTGTTAGTGTATTCTTATAATTTTATTGCGTTATAGGATGGCTGAAATTGTGTGCGCTTCCAGCCCGTTTGCTTTTACACAAGCACACACACACTCATTCCTAATGAATGCAGGAGGAGTGTGTTATAATAATTGACCACATTATACTTTTAACTGTGTGGGCATATTGAAGAATACGGACAAAAGTCGTTTGCACGCCATTTAATTGTGCGAAACTTGCCTTTGCAATTCTTTTACCTATCATTGCTTTTTATCTGCATGAGACTCAAGAATTCATTTAAGAGGGTGGAGGAGAGGATTAGGATTACACAGCGTACCATTTGTCCATCCATTCCATATCCACCCATTCCACCCAGTTCCCAAAACTACCTGTCCGTGAAACAATACCTGTATTTATTTCTCCCATCCTACATATTCCAAGCGGAAGATGGTACACGAGATTTCCATTAATTGCATTCCATTTGTAGTGCCTATAGTGTACACACAGTCTATGAGAATCAAATGAATGTATTATTACTTCCTTCTTCTACACATGCATTCAAGAAGTTCACGTTCAAATAATTAATTTCATACAAAGTACAAGTAAAGCACAAAGACTACAAATAAAATGGATGGATTAAATAATTACCCATATACATCCAATAAATCACTATACTCACTACGAACAATCATTCCATTATTACTGTACTGATCATTGTCTGCTGCGGATGAATTGTACCTAAATGATCAGCTGCTTGATATTTCTCCAGCAGGATGTAATAAAGTGTTGAATGCATGTGGAAATTGTGGGATATGTAGGAGACGCTGTGGTGGTGGTGGTGGTCATTGTTGAGGAGTGTGGATGATGAGACGGGGAGAGTCCTCTAGCGACGTCTCCATCCTCCTCACACATCTGGTGGCCTGCTTCCATTCTGTGAGACGGCGTGTGGGAGGAGCCTCCATCTCAAGTGAGCTGTTCTAAAGGACGACATCATCACACTCGTCATCACACCAGCAGCGAGGAATCCTCTGCCTTGTGTGAGGGTGGCGTTCAGTGAAATCAATAATGGTAAGTTTTCATCCGATTATCCGTTTTGATAAGGAAAATTCACTGCAATTCTGAATCTACGACCTTTTAATTATAATAAGATTTAATTTGGACGCATACGTATGTAGTACCAACAATTAAAGTGATGTTTTTTGTTTGCAGCATTTTACAAATGAGACCGTCCAAAAGGCGTATCTGGCCACGGAAGAAAATCCGTTCGAGCTCGATGCGTGGAACGTACTGCTTCGCGAACTTCAGACACGGAAGATCGATGATGTTCGACCACTATTTGAAAAACTAGTCAAAATATTCCCCAGCACTGGTCGATTTTGGAAAATGTACATCGAACAAGAGGTATGATGACCCACATAATTTATAACTTGACGCTTGTAATTTACATTTGACTTGCTTAGTAGTTAGTATGTAGTTGTATAGTTGCTTTCGGTTTTTCGGTTTATTTCGACACTTTCTGAAATGATGAGAGTATGGATTCCCCCTCGTTCTCGTATGGTGGACGATAAATCCGATTCTGATCTTTAACTATATTCTGTACCGGTGCTAAACCAAGCTTACGGGGATATGGTTATTAAAATGCATTTGAAATCTTCTGCATGCTCAAGTTTAAAGTACGGATGCTAAGGAGTTGTTTGTATTTTACTTTCAGATGAAGGCAAGAAACTTCGACAAAGTGGAAAAGGTAAGAAACTCGTGGAAAGAAGTGTTTCATTTCTCCTTGTAATCTCTTCTGCCTGACAGCAAAGGGAGCGATCGCCACGGTGTCGTATGTCGTAATGTTTGTCGCTGATTTTTATCCTTAGTAGAATACAAATTTCCCTATATAAGCAAGAGTCAAGTAGAAGTAGCGTACCTCATTTATAAGACTGTTTTAAACTGACTGTGATAATGCAAAAATCTTTAATTACTCGAAATGAATTTAATAAATCAGAGTAATAGTTTTACTCTGCCAAGCCAAGGCAAAGGTGTCCAGGGTGTTAAAAAGGAGTAAGAATAAAGAAAAACTTGCGTCTATTACAGCATGGTGTTTTCTGACTTCTAATTTCGACCATTTGTTCATTGATTAAGCTGGCTCATTTTTCTCTGCGTCGAAAAAGACACGTCGTTGTAACTGCCTGCTTATCATCAGGTTCTTCACTTAAGCTGTGACGAAACTCTAAAAACTCTAAATATTTAAATTATGTCATCGCCTAGATTGTCTATTGAGATTCTTCTGTCTCGTGTAGTGTCCTGTCAAGATAAATTATTCGTTGGATATTTTCCACCTATTAGTTGTTTCAAAAAAAAGGTTAATATTATTAAAATTTAACTTAAATGGTTTTGCCTTTGTTCGAAACAACTCAGTAGTTTCAGTTTTTACTTTTGTACTGTTGACTGTAGGCTTTGAAATATATTCAGTATCACTGCGGAAATATTTCGACATCGACTTCACTTCGACCAATGGAACTGTGGGATACACTGTTGAATTTATAATAGAACAGTATTCCATGCCCACAGTTCCCAAGTCTTTTGCTTATACATTATATGATCAACTTTGTATGTTCTTTATGGTAGCTGAAGCTGAATGAGTCCAGGAAATAAACATTTTCTCCATGTTTGTGTTATTTTTATACAGTTATTCCAACGATGTCTCATAAAAGTTTTAAACATCGATTTGTGGCGTCTGTACCTGCAATACATTCGGGAGTCGAAGGCTACGCTTCCTACCTACAAGTAAAGGAATATTTTAAGTTGAAATTTAAACCTACTTCGATTATCGCAACACTTATAAAAATGCCTATTATTTTAAGGGAAAAAATGGCTCAGTCGTATGATTTTGCGTTGGATAAAATTGGAATGGATATTCAATCTTTCTCTATCTGGAATGACTATGCTAATTTCTTGAAGTCTGTTGAGGCCGTTGGATCATATGCTGAAAATCAAAAGATAAGCGCTATTCGGAAGGTGTATCAGAAAGCTGTGATGACGCCAATGATCAGCGTGGAGACATTGTGGAAAGATTATATAGGATTTGAAAATGGAATCAATCCAATAATTGCAGAAAAAATGTCCATGGAGCGATCTCGAGACTATATGAATGCCCGTCGAGTTGCCAAAGAGCACGAAGCAATCACGCGAGGCCTTAATAGAAATTTCCCTTCAGTTCCACCAACGGGTTCTCCGGAAGAAACTCGTCAAGTATTGTTCAATTTATTTTGACTTCCCTTTTTACCTTAAGTTGAAATAAATATTATTTAATGATGTATTTCTTTCTTAGGTTGCCCTATGGAAGAAATATATTGCATGGGAAAAAAATAACCCACTTCGAACTGAAGATCTCACACTTTTGGCTCGTCGCGTCATGTTCGCGTACGACCAGTGCTTACTTTGTCTGAGCCACCATCCTGACGTGTGGTACGAGGCAGCGTTGTTCCTAGAAAACATCTCGAAGCAAATGAGTGAGAAAGGGGTAATGCTATTAATTTTATTGCAACGTTTGACATGACGTAGTCGTTAGTAGCATACTAATAGCATAATTAATTTAGGACTCAAGCTCAGCAAAAAAATTCAGTGAGCAGGCTGCTGAAGTTTACGAGAATGCAACTGGAGGTGTCCTGGGGAAAAACATGTTGCTGTACTTTGCCTATGCAGATTTTGAAGAAACAAGAATGAAGTATGAGAAAGTACATCAGATTTATCAGCGGATTCTTGAGATTGAAGACTTAGACCCAACTCTTGTACGTAATGATGAACATTCCGATAAGTATCTCTCACACAATATATTATGTGTGTTTCTACTGCTAAGTAATATCACTATTGTCCTCCAATACGACAAAATTAAAAAAACAACTACCTCTTCAACTTTTCTACTTGGAGACCAAAGCTTCGAGACAATATTATTTGCTCCGAATCTAAAATGATTTATTTATTTGGAAACGAGTTTAACTTCGAAGACAGGGCCTTCAAGAAGTGCAGTTTCGAGTTCATAAAGACAAGGAATTTTACTGTCACTCTTAAATCTTTCACGATTTATATCCAACGCATTATTATGCTATCGAAACTGCACTTCTAGTTGGCCTGTCGGAGTATTATGAAGTTTGCTCGCTTCATATTGTGGTCACATCTGTGCTTTCTGTAGTTCTGGCAGTAAACATGCTAAGAATTAATATTGATCCCTACAGGCTTATGTACAATATATGAAATTCGCTCGACGTGCTGAGGGAATCAAAAGTGCTAGGGGAATTTTTAAGAAAGCTCGAGAGGATCCTAGGTCGAAATACCATATTTATGTTGCAGCAGCTCTAATGGAATACTACTGCAGCAAAGATCAAAATATTGCATTTCGAATATTTGAGCTTGGACTGAAAAAATTCCCATCAGAGGCTGAATATGTAATGAGCTACATAGATTACCTATCTCATCTCAATGGTAAATTTAGCACAACTCATAATTTGTAATCGTTGCAGTTGCAGTTAGTCCAATCTAATTTTCTTTTACTTTTACAGAGGATAATAATACTAGAGTCTTGTTTGAACGGGTATTGACATCAGGGAATTTACCTTCGGAGAAATCAGTGTATGTGTTTTAAAAAGTTTGTTAGTAATACGTTGTTTTGCTGTCAAGCTGATTTATTTTAATTTTTTGAATTGTAGAGATGTATGGAATAAGTTCTTGGAATTTGAATCTAATATTGGGGATTTGGGAAGCATTGTGAAAACTGAAAAGCGACGCAGTGCAGTATTGAATCAGGTAAATACAATAAACTTCTTTAGGTAGTATTAGAACCAAAATTAATGTATGTCAAAATGAATCTCACTCGTTTGTGTAGTTAAAAGAGTTCGAAGGAAAGGAAACAGCACAAATTGTCGACAGATACCGATTTCTGGATCTCTTTCCCTGTTCAAATCCAGAGCTAAAGTGAGTAACATTAAATCATAGATTGCAAGTGCAACCGACGAATGGACAAAAAATAATTTTTATTCTAATTACAGATCTATTGGATACACAGAAGTACTTGCAGCCTCATCTACAAGCAAAATTCAACTTCCTATTGCCCCGGAAGCATTAGATGCTGATGACGATGAAGAAGATAAAGTTTCCAGGCCAGATTTTTCTCAAATGATTCCATTCAAACCAAAAGTTAACGCCTATCCTGGAGAACACCCCGTTGTTGGTAATATTAAATACTGTATTTTATTTGCCTTGATTTATTGCTTCATATCATACAACTGTGTACCATTGTAGGTGGAGCATTCCCAATGCCACCAGCAGCAGCTCATCTGAATACATTGCTTCCTCCGCCTATGTATTTCCACGGCCCATTTGTCGGAGTAGATAAACTGATGGAAATATTCCAGCGTCTCATTTTACCCAATGAGGGTGCTCCACCCACTGGCGATGGATGCGAGACCAACCAGTTTGACATTGCCAAATCCGTACATTGGGTCGTGAACCAAGATCCTTCTGAGAACAGCAGTAATCATCATCATCACGGCAGCCACGGATTTCACAACAATCAGGGAGGAGGTCGAGGTGGGAGACGTGGGCCGAAAAGGAAAATGGGAAACCATCCTAACGCACATCATCCAGATAGTGAAGACGATGATTCCTCGGCACAACCTCCTCCCAATGATATCTACAGGAATCGCCAGCAGAAACGTGTCAAATAAACAATATATTGATTTGCACATTTTTATTACGTAAATTATGTCAACAGTATCCTGATAGTTTAATGAGATGTTAATAAACTACGTGTGTTTTATTCCTTTTGGCTCAGATTTTTACTGACAAAGACCAATTTGTTTATTAACACAAAAGAATATTAAATGTAAATACAACTTCGATACATAAAAAATACTTTTTGACTTAGGAGATCCCATTAATTGCGATACATAGCAAGCAGGCATCCACTTATTCCATCCATGTACCGCTTCCACACAGACTTCAGGCCAGGTTGCCTATGAATGTAGGTATTAAATTACTTCCTACCCTCATCTAATAATTTGCATATTATTAAAACTTCTTACAATTTCATTATATCCAGCGAGGAACCAATCTCACTGTAAACATCTAAAAATGTTTTCATTTCCAAGACCGTCCACTGAAGGTGCTTGCATGGTTCGATGTACTTTTCATATAAATCTATGAATAGGTCTCTGAGATCTTTGCTATGATTTAACCCATAGGCAATATTAATTAGCGTTCTCGAGTAGACCTGAATTACACAATTACAAACGATTAGCAAAATAATCAGGATACGATATGTAATAGTGTTGTATAAGTAACCTTAAAGTTGTGGTCAACTTCAGCTAAGATTCTCTCACTGACGCGCGTCCTCAACTTTTGAAACACCAGTCTGCAACAAAGGTCACGAATTTTAAAACTTTAACACGATTTTCAATAATATGTGTAACAAAATCTTATTCATACAATTTATGTTCCTTCTCTTTGTCCAGGAGCAACCTAAGATCTCGAAGATCCATTAGGAACTCCCTTTCAACGTCTGCAGTAGAATCTTCATCAACAATAGGCGATGTCCAATGCGTCATCATAGCATGGGCACAGTTGTAATAGTCATTAAATGTCAAGTATTGTAACTTTCTCTTATTAGTCTCAAATCGATTGCCAGCAATAAACACTACTGCACAGTATTTTCTAATAACCAACAAACCATATCGATTATAAATATTTGAAGCTTCAAAAAGTAGTTCAATTAGCACATCCTACTTTGCAAGTTCATCCGGGAGTAGAAACTGGGTTTTAATATTTTGAAACATCGATCCAGGCATTTCTTCTACTGTCTTAAAAATTCTCTTGGCGTTGTCAAACTGGCGTCTGTCAATATAAAAATAATAAAAATATTACATTCCATCCCAAGTTAAGTGTTAACGAACAAATAGGTCGACTTCTTTACCGACAAGATCTCAGATTAATTCCAGTCTTCTCACTGACTTCATCCAAGTCCTTTCTCTGCCTGGAGGAAAGTTTCTTCCCCATAATCTCTCGCATGACATGATCATCAAAGCTGTAGTAACTACGAAAAACAAACAGACATGTGACAGTCATCAAATCCTCACAAACCCATCATCAGATCTTCAATACCATAATTATCCACAAAATCAGTCAATAGATGCAATTTTCAGAGAATTTCGACATTTCCGAGAGCCGAGAGACAGCCAGCAGAGAGAGAAAGCTAACACTTGTTGTGTGTCCCACTTTGCCCCATTCGTTCCATTCTCCGCATCAAAACAAAAACATTCCCAAACCCTGAGCACTAAATATTATTTGTACCAGTTCTCGCATTCGTATTGCCAACATTCTCTTCTTCTTGTTCCTAGATCTAATTAAGTACTTCAACTGTTTAAATTCTTAGTTCATCTTCATACTTAAAGCGACATGAGTGATGAAGATAACGAAATGTCGCCCTACTTTATCAGTCAATCGTCAGAACAAGCGACTTCCTCAACACCATCGTCGGAGAGTGTTCGAGTAGAGAAAAGCTTGTCATATTGTGTGTTACCGCAATTGTTGTCTATACTTCCATCCAAGTCGCTTGGAGAGAAAGATAATTACAGGTGTAAAGAAGATACGGAGGAGGAGGTGGACCCTTGGGAGGATGAGGAGGAAGATGATGACCTGAATTTCGTCACTGACGCGTATGGAAAAGACTACTTGGTGTCTCAAGATGACAGAGGAAGGCTGATGTACGTAGACCTGACCACAGGGGACGTCAAGACTAGTTTGTTCCTCCCCTCCGCTTTGAAAAGGAAACGCAAGAGATGGATGAAAAACATGCCGGAAGGAGTTCTGAACAAGTTTTTCTTGGACAGGGGAAACGGTAGTAGTAAGAAGGTGCTCGTAAGGAACCCGGAGTATTCTTCCGTGGACAGAACTATGTCATTAGGTCAAGATGTTGTGCAGTCTATCAAGTCTAGTCGAGATCAGAGTATGAATCCCAGCAATGTCAAATGGGGTGGCGAAGGATCCCAGGTTAAATCGATGTCACCAATGAAAAATACCTCGACAGCGTTTTATGAAGGACTTAAATTAAGTGCTAGGGCAAGTAGCAGTGCAGTCAGGTTTGAGAAAGATGATTTAGCAAAGATGCAGGTGTTGTTTCAAGTTGATAAGAAGTTCATTTTGGGAAAGTCTTTGAGAAACGGACGAGAATTGGTGGTGCTATTTGATCAACATGCTGTTCATGAGAGGATACGATTGGAAAGGTTACTTAAAGGTATATCCACATAAATTGTTTAAGTCAGGAACTATTTAGCCCTTAACTTCTGTACTTTTGTTTTTTGTTTTGTTTTAGAGGCCTATGACGATGTGGAAACAAGAAAGTTCAAATCATTTCCTATTGCACCTCCAATTCAGCTGAGTTTTACAGAAACTGAGGTCATGATGCTGCAAAGCTACCCTGAAACTTTTAAACTCATGGGCACTAATCTACAAATTATCAGTCCAACTTGTGTCAAAGTGCATTCCGCACCTTTGTGCTTTTTCGAAAAAGTATCATCAGAGGTAAGCTGAAGTTGTAAAGTCTCTAACACAGGAAACAGGAATGGTATTGTGCAATTTGTCAACAGTAGATTTTTTCTTTCAGGTAATCGCCAATAAAGAAAGAACAATGAAGGATCTGTTATCATCGCTTCTACAGGATGAAGCTCGTCATATTCTAGATACTAAAGTAACTAGTGCCAATTCCGTACCAAAAGCAATATTCAACATACTCGCTTCAAAAGCCTGTAGAGGGGCCGTGAAATTCGGCCACATTCTTACGACACAGCAATGCGAACTTCTAATCACAAGACTTAAAGATTGTAAAACTCCATTTCAATGTGCACATGGAAGACCTTCTCTAGTTCCGCTGGTCGACCTCAACACTATCCGAGAAAGAACTGACCATTGTCCACGAAAAGTATGCACTTTTCAATAATAATAATAACCTTTGAATTAATTACAAACTTCTAATCCAATATTCTTTCTTTCTTGCAGTGTCAGCCTCCACACTTTGACCTGGCTCTGTCCCAAAATTCATGTATTCGATATAATGAAACTTCGCACTATTTTAAAACCGACTCATCCGGCTATTTTGAAGACGATGGATATGATGACATATTTACGCTTCTCTAATTATCCATGCCATTGTTATCTTTCCGATTAAATTACTTCGTGGTTGAAACATTGAACATTTTAAATCGAGAATATAAATCGCATAGCCAATTTAAATTCAAAACTTCTTTTGTTAACTATTACTCACGAGATTAAATCAATACGTGATTGTTACACGAACTTACCAAGCGATACAAGCTTTCTGTGTAGGATAATCCATCTGAATAGTCCATTGTTCATTCAGTCTGGGAGGTGTCTTAAGGATGTTCTCAATGTACGAATACGCACGGAAATGGTCCATCACATCCGCATACAGGAACTCCGGAGATGCTCCAGGGAACGTTTGAAGAACCCCTCTTTGCATTAACACTGACGATGCTTCCTCCGCTACAATAAACAGAACATTAATTTTAATTATCCCTTTAATACTCAAATACGGATTTTGTGCACATTAATATCACCTTGATTGCCTTCTGTAAACAATTCGAACAATTCCAAGTCCACAAGTGTGTGATTTCCCACACATGCATCAACATCTGGTTGTGAGTGAGTGGATGTCATCTTGAGCAATTAACTTATCCTACAGGTAAGGAAAATCACTTAAGTCCACCAACTCAAACGTCCAACCCCTCCGCAGGACTATTCGAAACTTTTATAAACAGAGAGGTTGTTGGAATAATGCAAAACTTCCAAAACTCCTTTGGCACTCCTGACTTTTGACTGAGTGGGGCACGTTGACACACAAAGAACATTGAATGCCCGCTCGCTGTTTGTTTGTTTACTTTCTCCATTCGTGTGTCACACTAAAATTATGGATTTTGGCCCACGTGAATTTATTCCCATCTTCGAGGTCGACCCCGATGTCATTCCAGTTTAAGTTTGCGTCCAAGTGACCCGAGTAAATGGCGGACTCCTCGTTTAACATTCAGAAATACTTCAAACGAGGCAAAACTGTTGTCCTCACCCTGCGACATGGCGAATCTGATGAAAGTAAGTTTTGTTGTTGGAGTGAAAGTATCGAGGTGATTTTCAATATCTTTATGTTTTTTTTGCAGTACGCCAGTGGTCGGATAAGGACACGTCTCACCTCCTGTTGCTTATGTCGACGATGTTCGGTGAATTCCAAAATCAAAGACGGAGGAAGAAGGATGTATGGGCTGAAGTGTCGAAGGAACTCACCGAGGAAGGGTATCCTTGGTCAGCTGAAGATTGTCGAAAGAAGTGGAGCAATATGGTGAGGACATTTAAGGGTATTCAAGAACAGAAACTAATGGATCCGGACAGTTCCAGTGTCAAGAAGACAAAGCAATGGCCGTTTTATGACGATGTCCTTGAATTGGTGTCCAGAGAAGGGGCGGATTGTCTTCCAGAATCTACTAATGTGGTTCAGTTGTTGAGTCAAGGAACTCCAACGACAGCGAAGAGTCAGCAGAAAGTTTCATCTGAAGTTTCAATTGATGGACACATGAGTCAAGATCAGCAAGAACAACAGCA
>JAQGAB010001398.1:0-16578 GCA_034696565.1 Isotomurus graminis
TCATACTCTTTATATAGATTACATATTACGTCATACATAACTAACAATATGTCACATAATCACATTCCCTCCTAACAATATATGCCATGGCTAATAAGAGTTTTGAATGTTCGCTCAACTTTGCCGTACGGGTCTCTTATGATGTGCCACCCCAAGTTGTGGTGCAAAATTAGTTCACGCCCTTTAAAGAATGTAATCCACGTATAGTTGAGAGAAAGGTATTTAAACTCTTTGTTGGCATTGGACTCTCTTTCTGCGTAGACAAGCCGTTTTCCAAGATGAGCTTAGAAATGCTGTGGCAGGCTAAAGAAGAAGAAGAAGCTCAAGTGAGTCAAACTATCGTGACGACAAGCAGAAGCTTTTCTTTTCCGCCTGCAGTTCCTGGAGGAAGCTGTTGTCACTTCAAAGGTCAATACTGATTGACCATTCGTTAACGAATAAAAACGGCACCGAAACCATAAAGATTTGTGCATATTTGTTAATAATTAAAGTTGCACTAATCTTCATTAATGAATCAAACATTGAACAAGCAAGTACATAGTTATTTTATCTGTGTACACTGTGTAGTTTGGTATGGGGGGGCTTATCTTGTCAAATGTTGCTTTGATGCCCCACGGACGTGAATGGGGGTTTGATCATTGGATGATTTATCCATGAACTCCTTTTAACATTGGCAGGGAAGGATTTCATCTGCAGAAGGACACAATGCTTCACATGCCCCAAGTAAGGCTAAGGTGAGTAATACAGTTTTATTATATATTGGGATATCATTTGTAGCTGTTGACTGTTGAAGTTTTTTTAATTTAATTGGAGGTTGTACTGATAATAAATGTAGTGAGAGCGTCATAAATCGTAGTGCTACAAAGCTGGGGTTAATGACTTGAATTAAATTAACTTTTTTGAGTAATTGATTTTGTTACTCATAGGAAAAATCTCCATCCTAGAAGTAGCGTGAGAGTTGCAAGTCGTATTCTAGACTAGTATTATGTGTATGTGATTGAGAAGAGCTTATCCAGGCTGCAGTTCAAGTCTGAAGTGAACCATTGCAGTCACTCAGTCACTCCCAATCTAGTAGGTTGATAATTTGGATTTTCCATACCTATCTCAACATGGCAATCTAGACAACTTTTAAGGTCATTATTTACTGTAACTATCACTTTTCTAGCTCGAACTTTAAACATTTTATTCAGTGCAACTGTTTCATATGCTGAATTGACAATTTGAATCGAATGCATTTATACTAAGGCTTCCATATCACTTCCGCACTTGTCTTCCAAGCAAAGCCGGGGATGGTGTTTAATTACTATGGAAATTATAAAAATGAGAAACCGATTGTACCATTTAGGACTCAAACTCATATGGCCAAATAACCTTAGCTGAAATGTTACAAGCTGTAAGCTCTTTGATCTCCGGAGCACATTCAACTATTAAAAAATATAAGTCATCCACTGCTATACTTGTGAGTATTTAGCAGTGATACTCACACACACTCATGGCTTAAGTTTTTATCTAAAGTATGCTCGGAGATAATTTGGAAATAGATAACCACATGTTGCCTGTCATTGTGAACCCCATTAGTTGTGAACGACATGAAGACGAGGTGCTGAGGGGAGGATATGATTAATTGTGAATCACGTGACTTACAGTATATTTACAGCACAAATACTATAAAATAGTTGTTACACAAAACCGACATAAACAAGTGCAGTTCTTTTGATCTTCCGGGTGAAACCAATATCACCGGAAGCCGTGATGGCAATCGGTGGAGAAGGCAGAGGATGGAGGGACATTATTAAAGAAAATATATGTGAGTTATGTGAGTGCACAATAATCACGGCGGAGGCTGTCACACACCTTTTCCAAGAAGGATTGATTATTTCCAGTGAAAGAGACTTTCTTGTAAGAAAATAATCTTTTTAAATTTTTATATGAAATATTAGACACTTGACATATTTATTAACAAACACTGAACTTATTTCCGTAGTTAGGCAATTCAACTTCGCATCACGATCGGGCAAGCAAGCTATATATTAAAATAGCAAGCAGATG
Source organism: Isotomurus graminis (assembly GCA_034696565.1). Lineage (NCBI taxonomy): Eukaryota > Metazoa > Arthropoda > Collembola > Entomobryomorpha > Isotomidae > Isotomurus > Isotomurus graminis. The sequence goes on from JAQGAB010001398.1 coordinate 2,050, forward strand.
GCAAGATCATCAGATTGAAAAGTTGACAACGATCCTTTTGGAGGGCGGAAATACAAGAGCCGTGCATATTCTAAACAATCCAGGGACAGAAGAATTGGCTACTGAAGGAACACTTAAAGGCAAAATAATCAACAACTTCCAGGCTACTACAGTTAGTTCACCAAAAAGTAAGGCTGGTGTTTATCGACACAATAGAGTAAGTGGCTGGTAAATCAAGCGTTAGGGCATATTGAAAAATTGCGTTATGAAAATTAAATTGTAGTATTTGCAGAATCGAGAAGACAAAACTAATTTCTACATCCAAAAAACAAGCTGGGGATCTGAACTAGGACCAGATAAAAAAAGTAATAATAGATATATACCCTTTAATAATGCCGTCTATTAAAGTCTTCTGTATTGCACAGATGCTAAAAGCGATACAGACGAAGCACAATTATTTGCTGCTCAAGCAGATTTGAAACGTAACGATGCTCAATCCGAAGGAACACTAACTTTAGATAAAGAAGTGTCGAAAATTTTAGACACAAAGCTTCCAGTGCAACCACAAGAAATTGCTAATTTGCTGAATAAAAAGGGTAACATATATTTGGTCATCAAGGCACTTAAAATTCAAAAAAACCATTTAGAAAAAAACCTCCTGATGTAGCAACTTTTTTGAACAATCTAGCTCTGCTATACGACTGTCAAGGCAAATACGAAGATGCGGAGCCTTTATACAAGAAGGCTTTTAAGATTCAAGAAAAAGCACTTGGAGAAAACCATCCTGATGTAGCAAGCTCTTTGAACAATCTTGCTGGTTTGTACAAAGCTCAAGGGAAATACGATGAGGCGGAGCCCTTGTACAAGAGGGCTTTAAAGATTCCGGAAGAATCACTTGGAGAAAACCATCCTGATGTAGCAAGCTGTTTGAACAATCTTGCTGGGTTGTACAAAGCTCAAGGGAAATACGATGAGGCGGAGCCTTTGTATAAGAGGGCTTTAAAGATTCGGGAAGAATCACTTGGGGACAACCATCCTGATGTAGCAAGCTCTTTAAACAATCTTGCTCTGCTATACAACTGTCAAGGCAAAAAAGGAAATGCGGAGTCTATGTACAAAAGGGCTTTGAAGATTCAGGAAAAAGCCTTTGGAGAAAACCATCCTGATGTGGCAACCTCTTTAAACAATCTTGCTGGATTGTACCATGCTGAAGGAAAATACGAAGATGCAGAGCCTCTGTACAAGAGGGCATTGAAGATTCAGGAAAAAACTCTTGAAGAAAACCATCCTGAAGTGGCAATTTCTTTAAACAATCTTTCTAGTTTGTACATGGCTCAAGCAAAATACGAAGCTGCGGAGGCTACGTTCAAGAGGGTTTTGAAGATTCGAGAAAAAGCACTTGGAGAAAACCATCCTGATGTAGCAAGCTCTTTAAATAATCTTGCTGGTTTGTACGAGGTTCAAGGAAAATACGAAGATGGGGAGCCTCTGTTCAAGCGGGCTTTGAACGTTCGTGAAAAAGCACTTGGAGAAAACCATCCTGATGTGGCAATCACTTTGAACAATCTGGCTGCTTTATACACGTCGCTAGGAAAATACATGGATGCGGAGCCAATGCAAAAGCGAGCTGCGAAGATTTGGGAAAAAGCTCTTGGAGAATATCACCCTAACGTAGCAATCTCATTAAACAATCTTGCTTTCGTGTATAAGGCTCAAGGAAAATATGAAGATGCAGAGCATATGTACGAACGGGCTTTGAAGATTTTGGAAAAAGCACTTGGAGAAAACCATCCTAATGTAGCCAGCGCTTTAAACAATCTTGCTGGTTTGTACAACGTTCAAGGAAAATACAAAGTTGCGGAGCTTCTGTACAAGAGGGCTTTGAAGATGCGGGAAAAAGCATTAGGTGAAAACCACCCTGATGTGGCAACCTCTTTGAACAATCTTGCTGGTTTGTACAGCGTTCAAGGAAAATACGAATTTGCGCAGCCTTTGTACAAAAGGGCATTAAAGATTCATGAAAAAGCACTTGAAGAAACCCATCCGGAAGTGGTAACATCTTTAAACAATTTAGCTCAGTTGTACAACGATCAAGGCAAGTACGAAGATTCGGAGCCTTTGTACAAGAGAGCTTTGAAATGTCAGGAAAAAGCCCATGGAGAAAACCATCCTAATGTGGCTACCTCATTTAACAATCTTGCTGGTATGTACTACGCTCAAGGAAAATACGATGACGCAGAACCACTGTTCATGCGGGCTTTGCAGATTAGGGAAGAAGTACTTGGAGAAGAGCACCCTGATGTAGCAAGCTCTTTAAATAGTGTTGCTGGTTTGTACAATGCTCAAGGAAAATACGAGGATGCGGAGCCTGCATACAAGAGGGCTTTACAGATTTGGGAAAAAGCACTTGATGAAAACCACCCTATTGTAGCAATCTGTTTGAACAATCTTGCTCTCTTGTACAAGACTCAAGAAAAATACGAAGATGCGGAGCCTATGTACGAACAGTCTTTGAAGATTTTGGAAAAAGCAATGGGAGAAAACCATCCTAATGTAGCAAGCGCTTTAAACAATCTTGCTGGTTTGTACAATGGTCAAGGAAAATACGAAAATGCGGAGCCTCTGTTCATTAGGGCTTTAAAGATTTTTGAAGAAACATTATCTGCAAACCATCCTGATGTAGCAACCTCTTTGAACAATCTTGCTGGTTTGTACAACACTCAAGGAAAATACGACGATGCCGAGCCTCTGTTCAAGAAGGCTTTAAAGATTCGGGAAGAAGCACTTGGTGAATACCATCCAGACGTAGCAAACTCTTTGGACAATCTTGCTTTGTTGTACAAAGCTCAAGGGAAATACGATGAGGCGGAGCCTTTGTACAAGAGAGCTTTAAAGATTCGAGAAGAAAAACTGGAAGAAAAACATCCTGATGTTGCGCTCTCTTTAAACAATCTTGCTCTGCTGTTCTATGGTCAAGGCAAATACACAGACGCGGAGCTTCTGTACAAGAGAGCTTTAGGGATTCAGGAGAAAGCTCTTGGTGGAAATTACACTGATGTAGCAATCTTATTGAACAATCTTGCTTCATTATACCGGGCTCAAGGAAAGTACGAAGATGGTGAGCCTTTGTTGAAGAAAGCTTTAGCAATTAGGGAAAAAGAGCTTGGAGAAGACCATCCTGATGTAGCAAGCTCTTTGAACAATCTTGCTGGTATGTACGCGGTTCAAGGAAAACACGAAGATGCGGATCCTTTGTTAAAAAGGGCTTTGAAGATCAGTGAAATAATATTTGGAGAAAACCATCCTGCAGTGGCAATCTCCTTGAACAATCTTGCTGCTTTGTACACGTCGCTAGGGAAATACAAGGATGCAGAGACAATGCAAAAGAGGGCTGTTAAGATTTTGGAAAAAGCACTTGGACAATACCACCCTAATGTAGCAGTCTCACTGAATAATCTTGCTCTATTGTACAAGGCTCAACGAAATTACGATGATGCGGAGCCTATGTACGAACGGGCTTTGAAGATTTTAGAAAAAGCATTTGGAGAAAGCCATCCTGAAGTAGCAAACTGTTTAAACAATCTTGCAGGTTTGTACAATGGTCAAGGAAAATACGAAGATGCGGAACCTTTGTTCAAGAGCGCTTTGAAGATTTTTGAAAAAGAATTATCTGAAAACCACCCTGATGTTGCAACATCTTTGAACAATCTTGGTGGTTTATACAATGCTCAAGGAAAATACGAAGATGCGGAACCCCTGTTAAGGAGGGCTTTGAAGATTAGGGAAAAAGCACTTGGAGAATCCCATCCAGATGTGGCAACCTCTTTGGACAATCTTGCTTTGTTGTACAACAGTGAAGGAAAATATGAAGATGCGGAGAGTATGTACGAACGAGCGTTGAAGATTATGGTTAAAGCCTATGGAGAAAACCATCCTGATGTGGCAACTTCTCTAAACAATCTTGCTAGTTTGTACAACGCTCAAGGAAAATACGAAGATGCGGAACCATTGTACAAGAGGGCTTTGAAGATTCAGGAAAAAGCGCATACAACATACCATCCGGAGTGGCAACCTCTTTAATAAATCTTGCTGGTTTGTACAAGGATCAAAGGAATTATCAAGAAGCAAAAACCTTTATTCAAGAGGGCTTTGTTGATTCAGGAAAAAATATTTGGAAAAGGATAGCATGATCCGAAATTGTTTGAAAAAGTAATCTGCAATATATGCAAATTGATCTGAGAAAGAATAAAACAGGTTGCTTTGTATTGTATTTTGTTCATATTCAGAATCTTATTAACATTTTGCTGCATGATTTTTTTGAGTGCACATTTATTCATTGTTTACAGTAGAAATTTCATTTAATTATGTAACGCATACAAATTTTTTTGCAATCATACACACGTATCATGTTTTAATTACAATGTGTGTCTTGCCAAATTTTGCTTGCTAAATTGAAGTCATTAGTGTTTACCCATGATAAGGTAAACGTAAGCCAATAGTGTCTTTATGGCTGGAGGCCTTAAAGGTCACTGGTTGTCCACTCTTGCTCTCACTAAATTCCTTTGTTAAAGCATGAAACCTGAAGTAGCTTCTTCTTATTTCTTTCCTGTCTCATAAAATATTGTGTATCAATTCTGCGACCTCATGATAAGTGAGACAAAGATAAGTTGCTCTAAAGCTGTATGAAACTGCAAAAAACGTGTGCATATTCTTCGAGAGCGATCAGGTCTTGAGAGGGAAGAAGAAGATCTTGTTTCTTAATATGCTTACCTTATCACGTATGGCAATCCCAAGACTCTCGTTTACTTTACCGAGCTTTTAATGCGAAATAATAAGTGTCTTTTGCAATTGGACATTTCAAAATGTAATCGTATTCAACTTCCAGAGTTTCCCGGGGAGAATTAGTGGTGGTCAGTTATTTAATGTGTTGAATTTCAGTGATTAACAAATTAATATATTAGCAATTTTGATTAGGTTTATGTCTCTCAATAGAGCAGACTTGTTTAACTCATATGTTATATATTACTCACTTTCTACATTAGAAATTCGGGGATGTAAAGTCCTGTGGAATACACAAGATTTCCTTTGCAATAACTAGGCTTGCGTTGCTTGGGTTTAGTAAGTTTGGCTGATTTTGAAACTATGTGGCAGTAGCAGGAGGGTTGGTATTAATAAACTGGCTTCCTTTATCCGCGTAGTTTGGAGCCTTTCGAGACCCTTCGGATGAGTGGACGGGGTTGGATTTCTTCTTCCTGGATAAATTGTACTTGGGATTCCACTTAGTCTCGGTCCAAGGCCTTCCACCGTGGGATTTACACATGAGATGCTCTTTGAGTAAAGTGCTTATGAGGAATGACCTTTCGCACAGATGACATTTGTGCTTTTTTGGAGCGTTTTCGGTATGATGGGTGAAGATGTGTGTTTAAGGCTCGGGCCTGTCATCAGTTCTTTCCCACAAAAGGCTCATAAATGAGGCCCTTCGTTCTTTCCTATGTGGTGGAAATTCTTCTTATGGTTTCTGATCGGTTGCATCCTTCAATGTTGCACTTGAATGGTCTGTACTTTCATCTTCCTCGCCGTCTGGTGGAGTAATTTCTGCTTGATCAAACTTAATGTGCGTCCTCCTGGTTTTCGACATCGTTTTTCTACTAAGGGAATACCACCGCTGATTTCTGCAGAATTAGAAGCTTCTGGAAGTTCCTCAAAAGTCTTTTGAGTCTTTCGAACCAGTTTCTTGTTAATTGGCGGTTTTTTGGTTTCTCTGCTTTTCGATTTTTCATGTGTTTAACTTTCTTTGAGTTGTAGTCTTCTAAAATGACACACAAAAGGTTTTAAAAACCAAAATAATACATGTTACAACTAAATATTCGTCCACTGACCTTTTGAACTTTCATTTTCGTCTGTGGTTATCGACACTAACGGTGAAATCACAAACTCCTTGAGGTCTGGAGTGATTTCATTATCATCCAACGCGGAATCAAGGAAGGCGCCGTAATTGGGTTCGATTTTTACAATCGCCGTTGATACAAAGAAATCCGGTTGAATCTCAATTTTCATTGTACACTCCGCCATCCGCCACGTTAACATCTGCAACATAAAATATGCACCAAAGACATTAAGGAAGTTATTCAAAAGAATCTTTAGCTAATGTGGGAGTTACCATCGCTGAAGTGTTCCTTTAGGTTCCTACGAATAACGCCTTGTAAACTCTTATCATATCTTCTTTTACTTGCCTTAGCATTCTCCTCCCTAAAACTGTACCTTAACTTGTTTAATTCTTTTTGCAAGTTCTTAAACTCAACTAACAACGTACACAACTTTCCATAAGCCTCCTTAGCTTCTTTAACACGCTTGTCACAAGAGCTGCAGAATTTAACAGACTCTCTAAGACCCCAAGGTAACTAGGACAATGCTTGTTTTATACTTAAGCATTGTCCTAGTTACCTTGCTAAGACCCTGTCCACTCATTAAGTACTTTTCAAAGTCGACATTATCCCTTTCAATACTCTCAAACACTTGTGGTATTAATATTCCGTTAATATCTTTTAATATAAACTTTTGTACGAAGAAATACACACAGAGTTCTTCTTCCAACAGATTTGTCTTAAGGTTCCGTTGCCGGACGGGAAGTTTGTTCACCGGACCACAGCAAATAAAACAGGTCATAATTGAGTATTTAAATAGTTTAAATTGTGTCTCAAGTGTTTGACGGAGGGAGGAATATAAAACAAACTCTGCTTAAAAGTAAACAATAACAAAGAGTTGAATATTCCCGGGTTGAAAAATCTGTCTATTTTTGCCTGACATTCTCCTGTCCTTAATTCCCATGTCAGTTTAGATGAGAGTACAATCTTCTATTGTGTTATTTTCTCGCTGCCAGATTGTTCTGAAAGTGTAATGTACAGGGTATACCGTTTGTAGGGGAACGGGACAGTCATAGTTTAATATTAGGTTCTTATGCATCATAGTGTTATCAAGAGATTACTTTGCAGAAATCAGGAAGACAACTAGTGTGATTACTGTAACAAGAATTAATATTATTTAAAGCTGTATTGCAGAGCCTAGGAGCCTAATGGTAAATCACGATTAAGGATCTCTTGAATATTCTGTCAGTTACATTTTTGGATCCAAAGATGTTAATTAGTGAGTATGAAATGACCGGATTGAGTGACTTCCATTACAGTTTCACTCAGTGAGTCAAATCATGTGTAAGGTTCCTAAGATTGGCGAATATTTTGTTAATGATTACTTTAAAGGGTTTTGAGGTTCCTAAAACGCTGTAGAATATTAAAAGGACAAATCAACAGATAAAGGCAGAGGAGTAAAAGGGCTGTGAACATTTGTTGCCGTTCTAAGATTTCAATTCGAGATTCAACATTATTATTTCCATTACATCAGTCTCGTCGATTTATTCTATTATGCACCTATTTAATGTATTCAATAGTAAACTATCACACAAGTTGGGTATCAAACAATGTGCAGTGTTTGCGGTTAATCTAACTTAAGCATTACGTGATATAACACGCAGCATAAAAGATGGAAAGCCCAAGTACAGAATCGTTCAAATTAAGTCCCCATTGTTAGACGTGGCAGGTCAACGCACAAGGTTCCATTGCGATGGCGTCGTCACAAATTCCTGAAACGCGGTTGTCCCGGTCTGCCTTCTCTCTTCATATTCGACCTGGCGCCTCCAGTCCAACTCGCCAACTGCGGTGGAGTCATCAACGGATCCAGTGGACATTCCTCGCAGTCCCCTTCCCGCGACTGACACACAAGGAACTGCATAATAACATACTCCTGTTGCACGCGCTCCTCAGCCTCCACATAACTCTCCAGCGCGTAAGTCCGCTGCAGCTTTAAACGCTGTCTATAGAAGTCCTCCGCTGAATCCAAGAATCCCTGGAGATTCCCAAACGACTTGGAAACGTCTGCCGCTCGTTATCGGGACTTCCGCGCTCCCGCTGCATCACCTCCTACGCAGTCACGGTCACTTCTGGCCCTTCAAACTCGAAATTGGACGCGGGAAGGCCGAAATTGAACTCGACATCCAACACGGTCCGCGAGGAGTGGTCGGGATCCGGTAGTACGTGTTTCTCCACGCGACCCGCAAGCGTGGGCATGTCCACCCAACTCTCCTCCCATTTTGTAGACTCCTCCCCCTTCCTCTCCTTCCCCCCGTCGAACTCCTTAAGGCGCTCAAACAGCTCCGACGCGAAGAGGAGATCCTTCCGGAAGAAGTTTTGAACAGGAGGGGCCGTTCTACGCGCTTCTCTGGCCGTCCGCGCGTCCTTTAGGCCTCTCATGAAAAATTAGAATCTGTTGAACTTCCACGCAGCGGCGTAGCGCCCTTGGGGACCTTTGCACGGTCTTTGGACGGTCACGTCCAAAACGTTTTCTCCAGACGTCGGCGTCTCTGGAAACAACGTAGGGAGTGAATTGTTCGACTTTGAGAAGCGACTTCGGGTCACAGTGAATCCCGCGTTTCTCATGTCTTCGTCAAAGTCGATGGAAATCCGGTCGACAAAAGTCTTCTCGAAGGAGTCCATGACCTCTGACCCCAACTTGAGGGGTGGCCTGGGGACAAGTTCAAGCGGAGGGTCCAGAACGTCCCGGGGGTTGACTTCCGGCCGCTGATTGTTGTCCAGGACCCGTCGGATGACCCACCCGGGTTCCAAGTCCTCCACGCGCGTTATGTTCCGGTTGCTGATGTCCATGCACATGTCACGGGGGTTCTCCTTGGGCGAATGAACGGCCTTTTCCACTTCCCCCCAGCCGTGTTGGGGGACGGGTAGCGTTGAAATTAGTTGACCCCATCCAAGGGGAGCGTCAGTGGGAGGAGTGTCAATGTAACTCCACCCAAGGTGAGCTACGGGGTGTTCTGGAACATGGGAATTTGTCTGTTGACCCCATCCGGTTATTGGGACGCTAGAAGGGGGAGTCTTCACTTGACCCCATCGAATAGGAACGTGGGGGCCTGAAGAAGAGGAAGGTGACCTATGACCCCAACCTAATAGGCTGCTTGGAGAGGGAGGAGTTTCGATAAGCCAGTCACTTCCTGTGGAAGGACCCTTTCCGGGACGCCATCCTCGTTCAAGTGCTTCAAGTTCAGGAAAAGTGGGGACGTGACCTATCCACCCTTGTGTTCATGGGGGGTGGGGACCTAACGGGGTGTAGTTCTTTTGACTTCACCCACCCCTGAAGAAGTGATGCTGCCCAACGCGACTCTGCGTTCCCAGGAGATTCCTCTTAAACTGTCCCAGTCCATTTCAAATCGTCACAAAACTCTTCACATGGCTTTTGGGCGAGTGCAGTGAATCTAAATCCAGAGATTACCCTTAATTATTTTGAAACTACTCTTAATGAGTGTTAAGGATTCACCTGGAGGTGCAGGAGCCCTTTCGGAAGGGATTAGAAGGACACTGTACAAGATTAAGGCCCAGAGGCGCAAGGTAACGAGGAGTTTCATGTGGCCCCAGTCACTTTAGTACAACACTGAACACTTTCTGTGTCTCTCTCAGCCAAGAGACTTAACGAAACTGCTTAAGGAGAATAAGGAAGAGGGGAGTTTTGAGATTCCATCCCCCCTCGTGACCCCCGGAAGAAAACACAGTTCACTTAATATCTCACATTTACCTGAAATTACCCGAAATAGAAATCTGTCCCGTTGGGTGTTTCCCCCTTATTGCTTAACTTCCTGGACTACTTAATCACGGGTCAAGGTCAAATACCCATTTATGAGGGCCTCGTTTAATATTCTAATTATTCTGCTTAAGTGTCAGCGAATTGGAAGACCCGAGGAATGGAAATGAATGAATAAATTGGCGTTTAAACCGACTTTTATTTCACATCAGACAAATGAGTATCAATTACACAACTTAATTAATTGTATTCCACGGTTGTGCGTAATGAGTTGGAGGCTTAGGCTCCCAGTAAGCCAATGTGGCTTGTGGGGGATGCTTAAGCAGAAGCTCCGCCCCCACAGGAACTAATTTCTCTACAAATTCTGGCGGAGAGATTGTCCTTAACCCTATTGTGGATGTACTAAGCCAGGCCTCCCCGCGGTGTAAGTCTTCTTCGGCCTTTGTCATCTCCCTCCGTGTTTTGTCCGCTGCATCGGGTCTTCTGTCTGTTGGGGTATCCTCAACGTTCACCTGGAAGGCGGGATGCTTCAGTCTGGAACTTCTTTGCTGGAACCGTTCCATCACGGCCCGTCCGTCGTCAAATGTGTCCTTGTGGACTCCAAGAAGCAGTTTAAGGAAAGCGGCTGTCTGCATTTTTTCTTGGAACTCTAGTTTTTTGAACTCTTAGAAGATGTGGGAAACGTCTTGAAGGTTTCTTAGAGTAAATGGAATTGCAGCGAGTTGCCCTGAATTTGGGAACACAATAGTTCCATTGTGAAGGGCTCCTCTTTTTCTCCCAAAGGACTCTAAGGCTTCAGAACTTCCAGTCTTCAGTCTGGATTCCAAAGTGACTATAACAAATGTCGGTTTCTCCTTGGAACTCCATGCACTTTCACTCGATCCTCCAGAAGACGCTGCAATGTCCTTTGCCAACTCCAAAACCAATTCATCTGACCCCCGGGTATCTTCAAGTGGAGAGTCCTGCGTAGTCCCGGAAGTTCCTCTTTAGCATTGAATTCCTGGAGACAACAACTCCCACGTCGCTTTTAGGCTTCATTACTTTTTCTGGAGTTCCCTTCCATTCATTTCCGTAGACTGGAATTGAAGGAGAGAGAGGAACTTCTACGAGTGGCTTAAGTACCACTGGAGTAAACAGATCATGAGTGACCACGGGGAAGGATAATGCAGCCACAGTTTTGTCTCCGTAGGGAACAAAATAAGACAAACCGACTGGAGGAAACCTGTCGTCTTTTTTTGGGTCTCGACGTGCCCCTCTTGACTGACTGGAGTCTCCATTCGTTTGAAAGCCATTGGAACTGTTTCCCGATTCATATTCACCTGTAATTAAGCCACACACTTTGTTGATCAAGTTATTTTACTAAAATAGTTTAACAGGTTTTGCTCACCTTGGGCAGCGTGGATTAAGGCGAAGATGGAACAGAGGACACGTGTGGATCGTCTCATCTTTCAGTTTCATATAGACTGCACACACACACTCACACTTTCAGCTGTTGAGGTTTTGAGATCACTCATGCCTTGCAATTCCGTCCGGGTCCCTTAAAGTCATCCAACTAATCTGGGATTTCTTGGAAATACACGTTGATTAAGGTTGGGTAGGATAACAACAAGAACATACCCAACTGCTTTCAATTTTAGTTCCCTAAGAATACATACAACTCATTTATTAATTGACATTCTTCTTAGTTTATCATAATTGCTCAACCTGCAATTTTATTATGCAAAGTGTAACATTTACAGTAAGGTATAATGTAGATAGAGCCTCCCACATAATAATGTGTGGTCTCAAGGTGCCTCACTTCGTGACCCGAGTCACCAACTTCACGACTCTTGTTACCATATACTAATATTAATTAGCTATTATCTCTGGAATCTGCAGGGGTAGGAACATGAGGTTTGGACATAATATAGGTTAAGTATTTTAAAGGTCAGAATATTATAAGCAAGGGTCATTGAGCGCTGAGCGCTTTTACTAATTGTTTCTTTTTAGGGGAATTGTATATGGGCGTCAGAATGCGGACTTCAGAGGAATAGGGGAGATCAGCGTAATATCACTAGCTTACCCTATATAATATATAAGGATAGAGTAGCGTACGGGGGAATTCAGAGTAGTGTACTACTCTTCAGAGGATAATTGTAACTAGGTTAATCTAGGCTATTACTCCCTAGATGTGATTTTCATTCATTTGGCAATTTATTTAATATTCTAATTATTAGGTTAGCGTCTCTTCCGGGTTCATCCTGAGTCTCTCTTATTTCTATTTAGGTTAAATCATTCAGTTTAATGCTCTTGAGTTGGGACATTATGTTTCCAAGTTTTATTTAGTCTAATGTCTCAACTTGCCTCTATAATAACGTGGTATTCCCCAAGTTATTAATAAATATGCCTTTTATTAGTTTACATCATCTTGTGCTAATTCAAAGCGTTGTAAGGTATTTTTCATAGTCCCAACTACTTCGGTGAAAGATATGGGCCTTGTGGGTGTTAAAACTAGAAAAGCCTCACAAATTCAGATGAATCCCTATTTCCTATTCGCCAATGTCCCTAAATCCCTTATTAAATGCCGTAGAAATAATGAAGGGGCAATATGAAACAAAGTTAATGTCGAACGGAAACTTCTTAGTGATTTATTCACTAACTCACCGAAGATTTCTACAAATGTCTACTTGGGAGATTTTATCTCCTGACTAACTTCCCTGAGGGGTAATCACGCATATCTCTAATAACTAACCCTAGCATTAACCTCCGACCCTAACAACTGACTGTCTACTCCCTGTGCCTAAACTCCCTTAACCTCTGACCTTCCCTTGACTCTGGGGATGAGTTAGTGGGGGTGGTTGGAGTTTGGAGGGACACCCGTATAAGAAGAATTCCTTGCTTAAATACGGGTGTTAACCTCTAACTCCGGGGTATTAGTGGTTACCGGAGGAGGTCGACGTGTACGGAGCGTTTGGTCCACTGGAGGACCGAATTCTGCACTTGCTGTGGGGGTGGTAGGAGATAGAAGGGCTTGTGTGGAGAGACGATAATCCGTGCTCTGCCACACAAAGTTCCTTTATCTCCGATGGGAAATTAATGGCGAAGGCAGGACTCCTGTGGAGTACTGCTACTGCTGCAACTGCAACTGCTGCAACTGCTAAATCCCCGGTTGGGGATTTCTCTTCCTTCAGATGAGAAGCTTTTAAGCTCCTCTTCGGCCGCTGGAAATAATAATGAATATTTAGGGAAACAATCTAACACACTAACAATTCCCTATATATTCCTCTAATTAATCCTACTAACACACTAACCAACACTCACCCAAAACTATGGCACACGGAACTAAAGCACCACACAAGGTGCTAAGTGAAATCGGGGATTTCGGGAGTAACTGCTCCCGAAATAACCGAAAATGAGCAGCACTGGCAACACAATATATAAGTGAGAGGGCTGCTGCTGCTGATCCGGAATATGAAACTAAACTAAGCTCCGGAGTGGCAGCAGTCCTCGTGTAGGTTGAAGACGTGGCTCATCCACCAGGTGAGATGGGCGGAGAGATTAGTGTGGACGGAGTTCCACACTTCTCTCCAGGTTGCACTGAAGAACTAAATGCCTTTGTTGGCATTTTAGTTCTTTACATCCACGCAGCCTCGGAGAAGGAGTTAGATGGGCAATTTACATTTGACTCAACTAAACTCTCCAGTCAGACTCGTAGAATTAATCCACATAATATATGCTCTAAATACCATTATATACTTACAGTAACTTTTACCAATTAACCAGAACGTAGATTTGCGTGATATTACCACCTTCAGGTTACAATATTTACCTTCATAAATATATTTAATTATTACGTACATTTGTAATGTAACTTAAAAAACATTGAAATCATATTAAATCCAATTTGAATCCGCGTGAAGTAGTTGAAGTTCTCTTGGTGATTATCCAACGACGTTGTTCTTTCTTCATGGACCTCCTCCATACCTTTGTACATATACCAAGAGTGTGGGGGAAGGTCAACTACTCGATTCTTCTTATCTTAAGGTGACCCTGACGTAAATCCTAATTTACGAACACGCTATATTGCCTTCTGCTTCAATATAAACTTTTCACTTCTAAACTTTGTCTCAACGCAGTATACTTTTTTCCATGAATGCTAACCGTTACCTTGTGATCTGGACTGAGAGGTAATTTGTGATATCTACCCTCTGAATAATTGTTTGCGTTAATTCAGATATCTGAAGAAGAAGGTTTGAACCTAACAGCACACCTCTGTAAAAGCAGCGTCATTTTGTCAACACTGCGAGGCTGATCCCGCAAAACCGTAAAACCTTTTAAGAAATATGCATAGTGCTCATGATCGAATACTACGCCTATTCGAACATTTTTGCCTACATGGAACTGTGTCCCTTGACCTGTGCTTGTGTCACGAGGAGACAGAGTAGAATACAACTTCATATCGCTATAACGTGGAAGTGTAGCACTACTTGCTTCCGGTGTTACAGTTTGATTCCGAACTTCACTAGGGAGTTGGGTTGGTAGTAAACCAACAGCTTCCATTACATGAACTTCTCGTCTATCACCGACTTCATAAGCCTCTGAAAGATTTGACTGCTTCTTTCTCACATCATACGTATCTAACGCTGAGTTGACTAACTGATGCACCTCTTGAGCCACATTACCATCATTGGAACTCTGGTGTCCGTTGCACGAATTGTTAAAATGAGAATATCCATTCAACCGCTGTATAATCTGCCGAGATAGTGTTGGCTTACACTTCTTTAATCTTGACTCAGATGCTGATACTAGCGTCACTAACCGGTGCATTTTACGAAGAAACTTCCTAAGGGAATCCGCTTTGCCAGCGATAACACCACATCGTAGTATGCTATGTCTACGTGTATTAGTCTTGTGACATGCTCGACCTGAGGC